>PISX010004729.1:0-117174 GCA_004024625.1 Mellivora capensis | reverse complement strand
TGGAAAGAACCAAGATGCCCTTCAACAGACGAATGGATAAGGAAGATGTGGTCCATATACACTATGGAGTATTATGCCTCCATCAGAAAGGATGAATACCCAACTTTTGTAGCAACATGGACGGGACTGGAAGAGATTATGCTGAGTGAAATAAGTCAAGCAGAGAAAGTCAATTATCATATGGTTTCACTTATTTGCGAGCATAACAAATAACACGGAGGACATGGGGAGATGGAGAGGAGAAGGGAGTTGAGGCAAATTGGAGGGAAAGATGAACCATGAGAGACTATGGACTCTGAAAAACAACCTGAGGGTTTTGAAGGGGCGGGGGGTGGGAGGTTGGGGGAGCCAGGTGGTGGGTATTATGGAGGGCACGCATTGCATGGAGCACAGGGTGTGGCGCAAAAACTATGAATTCTGTTACGCTGAAAAGAAAAAAAAAAAGAATACGTGACGGGCTTAAATCTGTTAATCACCACCTAAACAGAGAGATCCTCATACCTGCAGCTGGGAAGCAGACAGTACGGAAGGCCTGGCCCAAATTTTAAGAACAGTAGAACTTTAGAGAAGACTGAATTCTAAGCTTAGGGTGGTCTCTTATGCCAAAGGTAGGGCACTAATGAAGAAGGAGTGAAGCCCTGGAACTCAGAAAGGGGCTCTCTAGGAAGATGTATAAGAGAACTCTGAACTCCAGATCCCTCTGAACCCACTGGGCCTGCAGAAGAGAACTCCTGCCCCTACTTTGGAGACAGACCTTATCACCCCCCTTCTTCCCTGAATGAGGACCCTGCAGAGTAGCCTCCGCATGCCCTGACTGGGAATGTCCTGAGTACAGCGGCTAGGTGAAGAGAGGGTTTCTAGTCCAATGGCGCTGTGGGACTGGCCAGTGTGTACCAGCAGGTGCCAGGGGATTGTGTCTGGGAGTGGATCCTAAATGAAGAAAGGGGGATGCGAAGCTGGAAAGAGGAGAATTGTTGATATGGGTGCACTCTGCTGTGCCACAGAACTTCATTAGCCTGGCAAGAGCCAAAGGTGATGGTTCTACTATGCTCCTGGGTGGCTCTTATAGGCTTGCTGTAAGCCAGGGTACACACTAGACAAAGTAGAAGTAGAGATACTGGACCTGCCGGGACAGATTATGAAAAGGGGAAATCTAAAAGCAAAGTGAAATTGGCATGGCTCTGCTCTCTGTAGTTGGAAATCCCATCCTTCAGGTAACTGTTCCTCGGGAAGCCTCAGAGACGTTGACTTAACCAGGTGACAGTGCACTGCTGAGGGGGCACCAGCATTCTTGGGATGCTCAGCAGGGGCCACTCTCTGTTGGTTGGAAAAAATGTAGGCATATTTTACAGAACTGGATTCCCTAGTAGCAATGGAAATGAGTGGATAACAAAAGCAGGGGGCAGCATTTAACTGTCAGAGCAAGATGATGTAACTTCTGGAATGGACAGCAGGGTTGGAATGACAGCTTGGCCCATGGATGTCTCTGGAGATAGCTAATAGGACATGGTGTTCTTATAGGCAAGACAGATGGGTAACCAACAAGGAGACTGCTTCATATACACCATCAAAAGTGATTAAAAATTGATGATCAGATAACTGAGTTCAGCTGCCCCAATGAAAAGTCAAGATCCCTTGCCCAGTTTCCAGACCCGAGTCAATTCTTGGACCCAAAACCTGCTGATGGAAATGAGAACTGCAAATATACATGTAGTGATTAGTGTATTTCTTCAGATCTTCACCAAAAGGACCGATGTTCTTTTATTCTAGAACTATGTGTCAGAGAATGGAAAATACATAGATCTTTCAAAGATTGTTGAATACAACATCTGATTTGATGCTACTCTAGGGAGGCAAAGCCTCAACACGATCCTTGTTAGAGTGGAGTATATGGAAGTCAGGTAATATCCATGTCACAAGGGGTCCACTCAATCCTTGGAGCCACCCCAGTTCCTGAGCATATAATCAGGACACACATGAGAGTTGGATGAACTGGTCCTTTAACCTATAAAATGCCTTGTGAGATAATAATGACTGCCTTAAGAAAATCCCAGTGGAAGGCTGTGGAACTGAAATTTCCCATGGTGAAATAGTCAAAAGCAATATCATATTCCTGGGCTGGGGAATGACTGAGATTAGTGCCACCTGCAAAGACTTCAAAGCTATAGTGGTTGTATCCTCATAACCCTTCCATTTGGTCTGACCTCTGTAGAAGCCACTTGGTTCGTGGCTACTAGACTTGTAATCAAGGGGCACCTGGGTGGCTCACTCAGTTAAGCGTCCAACTATTGATTTCAGCTCAGGTCATGATCTCACGGTCATGGAATCAAACCCCATGCTCAGCATGGAGTCTGCTTAAAATTTTCTCTGTCTCTCCCTCTGCCCCTCCCAGCCTGCTTGCACACATTCTCTCTCTAAAAATAAATAAATAAATAAATATATATATATATATATATATATATATATATATATATAACTGTAATTAAGTTGTAGGACCGACCCAGCTGTTGTTCTGGATGTGGTATCCTCATTAGAGCTGAGTAGCATGGCTTATGGTGTACACACTATGCAACTGTTAATATGAAACATGTGCTTTTAACGTACCTGGTAGGAAATAGGGTAAGAAGAAGTTCAGAAGTTCATGTTCACATAGACTGGGCAGCAGTCCATATTTACAGTCTTGCCCTGGGACCATCTGAATTTTCCTGTTCTCTGTTACAACATAGCTGGAAGGAACCTAGTCTGCCTGGTCACTAAAATACAGTACATCGGTCTGCTATAGCAATGACTGTATTAATCAGGGCTCTTCAGGGGAACAGAACCAAGAATCTCCACGACATGACACCTGCAAGCCAGAGGCCCAGTAAAGAAGAGGTCTAATTCCAGCCCAAGTCTGAAGGCCCAAGAACCAGAGGAAGAGATAATGTAAATCCCTCTCTAAGAGATAGAAAATCTAAGAGAGTGAGTAAAGTGAATCCAAGCTCAACTAAGCTGGCAGGCAGAGAATGAATTTCCCTTTCTTCCCTTTTTGTTCTATCCAAGCCCTTAATGATGTGGCTGGTGCCCGCGCACACTGGGGAAGGCAGTTGATTTTACTGAGTGCACTGATTAAAATGCTGATCTCATTCAGAAACATCCTCAATGACATATTCAGGAATAATGTTTAAACAGGGCGTCCTCTGGTCCATCAAGTTGACACATAAAATTAACTATCACTATGACAGTATGTAAATTAGATCTGAGAAGCAGGCCCATCTACGCTTGCCTGTGTTTGGATGGGAGGAAAATGCAGGACCCCAGCCTTGAGGTCTCAGGAGCATGAGCCTTAGCTACAAAATGATGTGGCCCCAGCTTCTGGGTTGTCTGGTGTCTGTGACCACTTCCCAGGGTCTCTGAGAACAGTGACGGTGCCTGTGGCAGATGCTCTCGGCATGCCCTTGGACATGTCCACTCTTTGAAGTTTTTGCAAAATCTTGTGTCCCTGCGTGTGGCGGAAGTGCCCCGTAGGAGCTGGCTGATGCCTTTACTTCGTGTGTATTCAGGAAATACAAGACAGTCCCTGGGCTCCTATATGATTACCTTCGTCTGATGGCAAGTGGTAAATCCAGGCCCAACCTGCTGAAGTTCCCTAGGGGGTAAGGACACAATTTCCGATGCTGGGTTCTTGCAGGCACAGCTCAAGGAAGCCATTATTGTCCTCACATCTTGGCCTGGGATCCAGGCACTTGGACACATGAGAGCCCCTCACCCTAGCTTCACATTCAGGAGGGTTTGAAGTTTTGAAGACTTTCAGGCTGAAGTTTCCCCTCCACCCTTGAATTATTCATGGGAGGGGGTGCCATAGACTATAGATGGAATGCCCAGAAGAGGCAGAGGGGTCTCCCTTCTCTATGGAGGGGAGGGTTTCACCTACATGACAGAGCCCACTGGCCATTCTCAAAAGGTGAGAGAAGTTGCAGAAATGGCATCCGACCTCCAGGGAACTTTCCCTGAATTCCCTTAATGCCCCAGGATAATGAGCCAGAGTCAAATAAGAGCGGTGAGGTTTTAACTTCAGTGTCATTGTCTTGAGAAATCCTTACAACTATGCTGGTTGTGGTCTTGACCATGAACCACTGGACAGGAGACCCGGGAGGATTCCTGCTGCTGACAAACTTCATTCTAAGGTGAGACCTGGGATGGCCCATAGAGCCTGGTGGAGAGCTTCAGGGGCATATCTCTGTGTTCCCGGGGCCACTAGAGGACCTGGCCAGACGCACATGTTCCTTGTGTACCAGTGTGCTGGATCCTCCAGGATGCCAGCCCATTTCACCAGCACAGTACTTGTACATGTAAGAAACACAGGCCCCAGGCCGGGAAAAAGCACAGAACTTGGCCCTAGTGGGTGGGGAGAGCTCGTTAGACTCTAGTTGGGGTTCCCCTGGCCCAGAACTGTTAAGCTGCTGGTTTGTGAAGGCCAACCTCATCCTCTGAGTGGGACTTTCTCAGCGCGAGGCACAGGTGCCCAAAGTCTCCCCAGCCACACTCATTTCTAGCCAGAGCTCCTGCTGGTGAGGCAGTCTCCCTCTCCTTCACCTCCAGATGATGGTCAGCAGGTGTGGAGGACCCTGTCCAGGCCAGAAGCTTGTCCGTGTGTGCATCTCAAAATCATCTCAGGACCCAATCCTTAAATTGGCTAACCTTCATGTAGAAAGAGTGAAATAAGTCAAGCAGAGAGAGTCAATTATCATATGGTTTCACTTATTTGCGGAGCATAACAAATAACACAGAGGACATGGGGAGATGGAGAGAAGGGAGTTGAGGGAAATTGGGGGGGAGATGAACCATGAGAGACTATGGACTCTGAAAAACAACCTGAGGGTTTTGAAGGGCCTGGGGGTGGGAGGTTGGGGGAGCCTGGTAGTGGGTATTGTGGAGGGCACGCATTGCATGGAGCACTGGGTGTGGTGTAAAACTATGAATTCTGTTACGCTGAAAAGAAATTAAAAAAAAAAAAAGAAAAAAAAAGAAAAGCCTCCCACAGGGGAAAAAAAAAAAAGAAAGAAATAATGGCGCTCCTGGGGTTAAATAGTTACAAGAACAATTTCCGGTTTCGGTTTCTCGGAACAGGCGATGGATGCCTGGTCTAAGGAGACTGCAATGCTTAGTGGGATCACTAGAGGGGAGTGCAGGCTTTCGGAAAGTGGCCCAGACGTTTTTCTCAAGGGGCCCCGGGGGAGTTCTCTGTCACTCCCCACAACCCACGCCCCTTAACCACTTCCTCTTCTCCCCACATTGCCTCTTCCCAGCCCCCTTTCCAAGAAGTCACTCTCTTCCCTGTAAAAACCCTCACACTTCACCCCCAGCACTCCCCCTGGCCTTATACAAACTTGGCAGCAACAGGAATCTGCGCCTCCGCCACCAACTGCAGAGTCCCTGAGATTCTGGTTTATGGGAAAAGGGCCCCACCCCCACCTCAGCCCCTCAACACAGAAATGTTGCCGCCAAATGCCCACAGAATCCGTTTGGGATGACTGGGTTATGACCATGCAATTGCAAGAGGGTAGGACTCCGAGCCTCTTTACCCATCTGGGGCACGGGTAGATGAGAACACGTGGAAAGAGATGTGTACCCATATGCTGCCCCCCACCCCCCCGAAGTGCTTCCCTTTCCCTCACCTGAGTTCCACACCAGCAGGCAGATCGGTATAAAACTGAACAGATGGGATTCAAAATACCAGCTTTCTTCCTGATAAAAGCTACATTGGGACTCATGGTTTCATATAGCAAAAAGGGATCCTTCAAACTGAACCCCCAAACTGAGTTTATCCACACAGCCTCAGGCTGCTCTAATCAATCAGACACACCTCCAGCCTCCCACAACACCCCCACCCCCACCCCAACATCCTGTCCCTGTGCACTTGACCTTGGAAAAGCCAACGGGGACCTGGCCTTTCCAGGCGCCATGAGCCCTGGGAGACCCAGCAAGGAGCGGGCTCACCCCTTCCACCAGAAAGTCTCTGCAGAAAGGAGGGAAGGTTAGGGAGTCCAGATGAGTCCCACTGATGGATGTCCCTTTCAGGGACACTGGAGCAGGGCCTGAGTGTTCCCACTCACATCCCAGGTGCTGGGTTTCCCTCTGATTCCACATTCACAGAGGAGCCAAGGGCGTTATGTCCTTTCCCTAGCGGCCATTGTGGCTGCTGCCACCAAGCCTTCCCACCCTTGAGTTCCCAGGGACAAACCTCTGGTCTCCACAGGGGTCTCCTGAATTGGAGACTTAGCCCTGCTATGAAAGTCTGAACAGAAGCTGCTCCTGGGGACATTCACGGAGCCTGTCCCCTGGTGGGTCCTTTGCCCCATAGTCCCTCCTCAGCATGCCTCTCCCACCTTCCAGGCCTCCAAGTCCAGCATTGGGCTACTTTGAGGACAGCGCCCTGGTGTCCGTTTTCCTCGCAGCAGCAGCCACCCGTGGATGTCCCCACACCTGCCGGCCACCCAGTGGCCTCTATTCCAGGTGCCCTATGCAGACCCACGGAAAAGCTGGCACATATATGCCAATACCCAGTACGGTGGTGGCCTTGAGTCAGTCTGCTGCCCGGGGACAGAGAAGGAGAGAGACAGGGGACACTAGAAAAGGCTGGTGTCATCTGTGTCCCATGGAGGCCAGAAGCAGAGGACAGATGTGCTCAACACTGCCTCAGCTTCCTAGTCCTGCTACCCCTGCAAGTGAGGGAGGGAGGGAGGGAGGGAGGGTGAGCGGGAGAGAGGGAGAGGGGGAGAGAGATCCAGGTGTGTGCCGCTCCTGGTAGACACCTGGCCCATGGGTAGAGAAGTCCTTGTCAGCAACCTGGAATCCCAGCCAGACTGCCGTTTGCTCCTTTGGGGCAAGACAGAATATCCGTGGAAAGAGGATAGGAACCTCCTTCCCCCGGCTGTTTCACATGTAATGAAGTCTTCTGGGTCACTTCTCAGGCTTTGTGGAATGATGATTCATATCTGAAGGAGACATTGTGAACAGACGGGACTCTGAGGCAGAGGGTCCTCCTCCCCACGGGGCTCACCTGCCCAATGGCTTCCAGGTCCTGTGGGTTCCAACCTCCCTCTCCATCCAAGGGAAGCCAATGCTGCTCGGCATTCTGGTGACTGCTTTTCAGGTGTCTCAGGGCTGAACTTGGGAAGTACACTTTAACCCCAGGCACCTGAGTTGTTAACCAACGTCATCGCCTTGGCTGTGGTTTGCAGATTTCTCTCTTGCCTTTGGTGGATTTCCAGGGTCACTAAGCACACTTGCCCTGGTTTAGGATGCTGAGAATTTGGGCTCTCTCCAGTCCTGGGTTCCCACGCTGGCACCTTGCTGGGTCCAGGCTCTCCCACAGGAAGGAAGGAGATGTGTACTTTCTCTTTCCCTCTTTCACCCCCCCAGCCAAGTCGGTGAGGGGAAGGGGCAAATACGGAGTTCCTCCCCCACCCCCCACCGTGCCCACCCATTATACTCAGAAACCGTCTTAGACAGAAGGTCAGGAAGCACTGGAGGACACATAGATGTTTCCGTGTCCTTGTGCCAACAAATGCCCCCCTGGGGCCTGGCTCTGCTCCTCGGGGCCCTGATTGTCCCTCCTTGGCCTCCATTCCTGCTGTTCTGTGTCTTGGGGCCTAAGAACCATCGTGGAGCTTCAGGAGGGAAACAATGCCCGGCAACTCAGAGATACTTTCACTTCTCTTTTCCCCATTTGGGCGGAGCTCTCTGGGTGTGAGGCAGTTCACAAACTTCCTGCTCTGGGCTCCCGCAGCCACCCTGAACCAGGCCACGGGGGACGGAGGGTTCAGAGGCCACACTTGAGACCCGGGTGGGGCCCAGGTGGGCCAGAGGGGGAAGATGGCCAATGGAGGCGGTGGCTTCAGTACCAGGTCAGTCTCGATCTCCTTCCCTCTCACCTCTGTCTCTCTCTGGCCATGGACTGCTTCCCTGTCTTTCTGAAGACCCTGAAGTTGAGACACTAAACTAAATCTCTGCTTGAGACCCGGTTTACAAGAATGCTGGCTTGTAATATACTAAGGGCAGGAGGGGGTAACGAGGAAATGAGGCGTTCATCCAGCTTTCCACCACACATATGAATTTCTTTCTTTCTTTTTTTTTGTTTTTTTTTGGTCACCCGGCTCAGCTGGAGGCCTGTCTGAAGTCCCAGTCCTTTATGAGGCTTGTGACAGGGATTTGCTGTCTCCTCGTGACCTCTGAACTTTCTCCTTTCCCTCGGGCCACCTCTCCCTTCGTGACTCACCACAAAGAAGGTTGTTGTACTTAATATTTTAATCAATTTATTATTTTACTAAAAAAGAAATGCATTATACATTCTTGTTCATAAAATTTTAAACAAAATGGAAGTATGTTAAGGGCAAGAGCCCTGTTTCCTACCTACCCCACTGCAACTTCCAGTCGGGTCCTATTAAGTGTTTCCTGAAGAGCCTTTCAGATCTTTTTCTGTGCATTTCTATATATAGCTTCTTTGCCTAAATATGCACATTGTGCCTTGTCTTTTTAATAAATGGGATTATATTGTATATCCCATTTTGCATTTTGCATTTTCTCTTATTTTGAGTGAAAATCCTAGTGATCACCTTTGTATAGATCTACTTCATTCTTTTTAAGAGCTACGTGCTGTTCCATAGAATAGATATATCCTTAAGTTTTAAACCATCCCCCTCCAGCCCCCACTGATGGATATTTAGGTCATATTCAGTTGTTTGCTTTACCAACAAGCTATGATAAGAACCATCTATTTCCTTATATTTTTGTACATTTGCAAGTACTTGTCTCTTGTCAACAACCAAAAAAGTGGAATCATGGAGGCAAAGGTTACTAATATTTACTTGTTTATACATCCTGCCAGATTGTCTTTCTAAGTAGCTGAGCCAATATCAAATGAGAGAAACCCTCTCCCCACACCCAAACTTTGCAAAGGTGGTGAATAAAAGTTGCATCTTGATTTACTGTGCATTTTCCTGATTCCACAGGAGGCTGGACAGTGTTTATTGGCCATTTGCCTCTTCCATAAATTGCTGGTTCATTTATTGGCCAGTGTTACTCAATTGACATGATTGTCGTTTCTTTAACGAAAAAGGGGAATTTGCTAAATATTCTGAAAGTTATAAATATACTCTCCTTGTCTTTGAACTTTGTTTATGATGACTCGATCTTATCAAAGCTTAAAAGTTACAGTGTAGACTTTTTATACTATTGATTTCATAAGCTAGGGCCCTCTGTTATAAATAATTCATGTGAGGGGGGAAAGTTACGATGAATTCTGTGTATGGTGTTCAGCCACAGCTCCTGAGCTCTTAAGATGGTGGATTCAAGTCTATCCCCAGTACTGATGGCAATGATTCCATCTTGATCCTAATCCCAAAGGGAAAGTTTTTATCACTGCACATTATGGATGATGTTTGCTGTAGATTTCTTTTATAAAAAGGTTTTATAAAAGATCTAACAGATTAAAGACATTTTAGGTTGGTATCTAATACTTTCAACATGGGAGGTGTTTGTGGCTGGCCCTGTTTTCTGTTGTTTCTGCTGCTTCTCACTCATACTTTTTTTTTATTTTTATTTTTTTAAAAGATTTTATTTATTTATTTGTCAGAGAGAGAGAGCGAGAGAGCGAGAGAGAGAGAGCGAGAGAGCGAGCACAGGCATACACAGAGGGAGAAGCAGGCTCCCTGCCAAGCAAGGAGCCTGATGTGGGACTCGATCCCAGGACGCTGGGATCATGACCTGAGCTGAAGGCAGTCGCTTAACCAACTGAGCCACCCAGGCGTCCCTCATACTTTTTTTTTAAAACAAGCTTTTAATTTTGGAATAATTTTACATTTACAGAGAAGCTGCAGAGAGAGTACAAAGCTTTTACATTCTGCACACCCAGATTCATTTCCTGTGACATTATCCCTCTGACATGACTGTGGCACATTTTTCAAAACTGAAAAACCAGTATTGGTAGCATCACTGTGAATTAAACCCTGGATTTTTTTTTTTTTTTCAGTTTCATCAGCTTTTCCATTAATACACACTAATACACTGTTCCACGATCCAATCCAGGACTCCACTCACTTCTGGTGTGTGACAGTTTCTCAGTCTCTCCTTTTCTTTCACGACCTTGACAGTTGAAGAGTACTGGTCAGGTGTTCTGTAGACTGCTTTTTAATTTGCATTCATCTGGATGATTTTCTCAGGATTAGACTGGGCCAATGGGTTTTCTGAGAGTGTACCAAGGAGGTGAAGTGCCCTCCTCATCACATCACATCTGGGGATATATGCCAACCTGACTTATCACCAGAGAAGTTGACCTTCATCATTGAATGAAGGTGGTGTTTGCCAGGCTTCTCCACTAAAAAGTTACCATTTTCCCCTTCCCACAAAGAAAAGGGAAACATGTTCTGTTCGCAAAGGGGTTTTTTGCTCAGTATCTTTGTGTACTAGCACTGTATTGGGGAAATTATTTTTTTTTATTTTTTATAAACATATAATGTATTTTTATCCCCAGGGGTACATGTCTGTGAATCGCCAGGATTACACACTTCACAGCACTCACCATAGCACATACCCTCCCCAATGTCCATAATCCCACCCCCCTCTCCTGACCCCCCCTCCCTCCAGCAACCCTCAGTTTGTTTTGTGAGATTAAGAGTCACTTATGGTTTGTCTCCCTCCCGATCCCATCTTGTTTCGTTTATTCTTTTCCTATGGGGAAATTATTTTTAGGTAAAATCAAGGACTGCAATGAAGGTACGACTTTGGAAAGAGTTTTGGTTTGCCACATTCAGGTGCCTTGGGGAACTCCTTAACACAGGTCTGGGCCTGAGAGCCCCTGGGGGAAGCCACGTCGTTCCAGAGCTGCCCCCTACACTCCATTCTCACTGGGAAGATGTAGTGGTGGTGGCCGGGACTCCCGCTGGACCCTCCACCTTGTGTGGACTCCAGACTTCACTTCTGTCCCCCTCACCCCTTAAAGTTGTCAAACCTGAGGTTCTGATTCCCTTGAATCAGCATTCCATCAAGTCAAAAGTGGCTCTGTGCCTGCTTCCCTCTCTGGTTTCTCCTTTTGACTTTACTTTTGCCTGCTAATGCCTTACCATAGTTCCATCTCTTCAGTAATATTTTTAAATGTTTTTTTTTCAACTTTCACAGTTTTTCCAACAGAAAGCTATATTGCTTATGGGAGTTGGGGGAGATTTTTGAATCCTGCCCCACCACACCAGGAATGTACAGTCATGGATTGACTAGTTGATTAACTGTCAGTTTTCAAAGTTTATTGCTTGAGGTTTGGTTGTGGTTCATGAATTTGTCCTATGAATGCTTTTAAGATTTTTCTCTCAGCGGGGCGCCTGGGTGGCTCAGTGGGTTAAAGCCTCTGCCTTCGGCTCAGGTCATGATCCCAGCGTCCTGGGATCAAGCCCCGCATCGGGCTCTCTGCATGGCAGGGAGCCTGCTTCCTCCTCTCTCTCTGCCTGCCTCTCTGCCTACTTGTGAACTCTGTCTGTCAAATAAATAAATAAATAATCTTTAAAAAAAAGAGAGACCTCTTTAAAAAAAAAAAAAAGGTTTTTCTCTCAGCACTTACACTGTAGTAAGTCTAGATTTGTTTGTTTCTTAAAATTTTTTAATTTTGTTTTTTTGTTTTGTGTTTATCCTTTTTGGGGTTTCTAGACTTTCTTAAATTTGCGAGTTGATGGCTTTTGTTTTGTCTTTTTGTTTATTGGGTTCTATTTTTTGTTTTAAACGAAGTATAATTGGCATATAATATTATATTGGTTTCAGGTGTACAGCACAGTGATTTGACATGTATACACATTAGGAAACCACTGCCGGAGTAAGTTTAGTTACCACCTTTACCCATACAAAATTATTACATTATTATTGACTGTATTCTCTGTGCTATACTCTACATCCCCTTGGCTTTTTTATTTTTATTTTTTTTTAGATTTTATTTATTTATTTGACAGAGAGAGATCACAAGTAGGCAGAGAGGCAAGCGGCGGGGGGGGGGAAGCAGGCTGCCTGCTGAGCAGAGAGCCTGATGCGGGACTCGGTCCCAGGACCCTGAGATCATGACCTGAGCCAAAAGCAGAGGCTTAACCCACTGAGCCACCCAGGCGCCCCTACATCCCCTTGGCTTATTTATTTTATAACTGGAAGTGTGTACCTCTTAATCCCCTTCACCTGTTTTACCCATTCCCCCACCTACCTCCTCTCGGGCAATCATCAGTTTGTTCCCTGTATTTATAAGTCTGTTTCTGTTTTGTTGTGTTTATTCATTTGTTTATTTTTTAGATTCTGCATGTAAGTGAAATCATACGGTACTTGTCTTTCTCTGACTTATTTTACTTAATGTCATACCCTCTAGGTCCATCCATGTTATTGAAAATGACAAGATTTCCTTCTTTTTATGGCTGAGTAATATTCCATTATATAATATATATTACCGAATCTTCCTTAGCCATTCCTCTATTGATGGAAACTTACATTGTTTTCATATCTTGGCTACTGTAAACAATGCTGCAATGAACACGAGGATGTACATATCTTTTTGAATTAGTGTTTTCATTTTCTTCAGATAAATATCCAGATGTAGACTTCCTGGCTCACACAGTATTTCTATTTTTAATATTTTGAGGAAACTCCATACCGTTTTTCATAGTGGCTGTACTAATTTACATTTCCACCAACAGTGCATAAGTGTTTCTTTTTCTCCACATCCTCACCAACACTTGTTATTTCTTGTCTTTTTGATTCTGGCCATTCTGACAGGTGTGAGATGACATCTTATGGTTTGGATTTGCACTTACCTGATCATTAGTGATGTTGGGCATCTTCTATGTCTGTTGGCCATCTGTATGTCTTCTTTGGGAAAATGTCTATTCAGGTCCTCCATCCATTTTTTAATTGGATTGTTTATTTTTTTGGTGTTGAGTTGTAGCAGTTCTTTATGTTTTAGATACTAACCCCTTATGAAATAGATCATTTACAAATATCTTCTCCCCTTCAACAGGTTGCCTTTTGTAGATGGTTTCTTTCATTGTACAAGAGCTTTTTAGTTTGAGGTGGTTCCAATTATTTAGTTTTGCTTTTTTGCCCTTGCCTAAAGAGATCCAAAAATATATATATAATATATGTTATATATATTATATATATATGTATTTATCTATGTATCTATATATTTATATATATCTTGTTAAGGTCATTTGGGGCACCTGGCTGGCTCAGTTGGTAGATTATGTAACTCTTGATCTCGGGGTCATTAGTTCAAGCCACATGTTGGTCATAGAGCCTACTTAAAAAAAATATTGTTGAGACCAATGTCCAAGAGTTTACTACCTATTTTTCTCTTAGGAGTCTTATCTCTTAGGTCTTACATTTAGGACTTTAATCCATTTTGAGTTTATTTTTGTGTATGGTGTAAGATAGTGTCCAGTTTCATTCTTTTGCATGGAGCTGTCCAGTTTTCCTAGCCCCACTAATTGAAGATACTGTCTTTTCCCCCATTGTATATTCTTGCTTCCTTTATCATAGATTACTTGGCTGTATAAATGTGAGTTTATTTTTGGGCTCTCTATTCTGTTCCACTGATCTTTCTATTTTTGTGCTAGTACCATCTTGTTTTGATTATCATAGCGTTGTAGTATAGCATGAAATCTGGGATTGTCATGCCTCCAGCTTTGTTATTCTTCCTCAAGATTGTTCTGGCTACTTGGGATCTTTTGTGTTTCCATACAAATTTCCAGATTATTTGTTTTAGTTTGTGAAGAATATTGTTGGTATTTTGATAGGAATTATATTGAATCTGTATATTGCTTTCAGTAGTATGAAAATTTTAACATTGATTTGTTTTGATCCATGACCGTAGTGTATCTGTCCACTTATTTGTGTCATCTTTAATTTCTTTCATCAGTGTCTTAGTTTTCAGAGTACAAGTCTTTTACCTCCTTGGTTAAATTTATTCCTAGGTATTTTGTTATTTTTGGTGCTATTGTAAATGGGATTGTTTTCTTAATTTCTCTTTCTGTTAGTTTGTTATTCACGATAGAAAATGCAACAGATTTCTGTATATTAATTTATATCCTGCAACTTTACCAAATTTGTTTATTAGATCTAACAGGTTTTTTTTGGTGGAGTCTTTAGGGTTTTCTATATGTAGTATCATGTCTTCTGCAAACAGTGACAGTTTTATTTCTTCACTAATTCATATGCTTTTTATTTCTTTTTCTTGTCTGATTGCTATAGTTAGTACTTCCAGTACTATATTGAAAACAAGTAGCAAGGTAGGGGCATCCTTACCTTGTTCATGATCTTAGAGGAAAAGCTTTTAGCTTTTCACTGTTGAGCATGGTGTTAGCTGTTGGTACATCCTTTATGCCCTTTATTATGTTCAGATATGTTCCCTCTAGCCCTACTTTGTGGAGAGTTTTTATCATAAATGAGTATTGAGTTTGGTCTAATAGTTTTTCTGCATCTGTTGAGATGATCATAAGACTTGTGTCCTTCATTTTATTAATGTTTGTATCATGTTGATTGATTTACTGATATTGAACCACCCTTGTATCCTTGAAATAAATCCCATGTGATCATGGTGTATGATCATTTTAAGGCATGTTGAATTTGGTTTGCTAATTGTTGAGGACTTTAATTTATCTGGTATTTATAGCAGAAATAAAGTAGTCTTAAAATGATGGAAGGTGTGGCACCTGGGTGGCTTATGGGTTAAAGCCTCTGCCTTTATTTAGCTCAGGTCATGATCCCAGGGTCCTGGGATCAAGTCCCACATTAGGCTCTTTGCTCAGCGGGGAGACTGCTTCCCCCCCTCTCTCTGTCTGCCTCTCTACCTATTTGTGATCTCTGTCTGTCAAATAAATAAATAATATCCTTTAAAAAAATGATTTAGGGTGATTTGAAAATTTATAAAATTGTATTGGAATGGTTTATTTAATATGGATATTATCTGTTCTTTGAAGGATTGCTGAAAATTGTCTATAAAACTATTTGAAACTGATATTGTAGTAGGGGGGCAGCAGGGTTAGGATTGGTCTTGAAATACATTATACATTCCTATTACTTTTAGTTCTATTTAGTTCTCATGTTGATGCTCAGTTTTGATTATTCATATTTTCCTAAAAAGCCATTTTTCCTAGATTGTCATATTTATTGGTAGAAAATTATACAAGGATTTCTTTTGTAAAGTTTTAACCTTTTCTTTAACTGCAGTTTTAATCTTTTCTTTAACTCATTTTCTTTCATCCTAGCATTGTTCATTTATGTCTTTTCTTTTGTTCTCTTGATCAAACTTTGCATTTTGTTGTCCTCTTCAAAGAATCACCTGTTGATTGTTATTGATCCATTATTTTTTTTTTTCTTAATACTGCAGTTTATCAAAAGACACATAAGAAATGTCAACTCTTATGTCTTTGACAATTATAAAAATCAATGTTCTGGCTAAGTTATAAACATGTTTATAATGCAATTATTTGCATATCTCTAGTAATGCTAACAACAGTTATAAGATCAGAATAGGTTTAAAAAAAACACTAAAAACACAAAAATACATAGCCCCATTATTTACCTGTAGAATGTGTTCATTTATGCTTAAATTTCAGTATTTACTATTTTACCACTGCTCTAATTTTAAAAATCACATCCAAAGGATAAGGCAAAACCACCTATGAATTGGCATATTTGTTTATTTCTCAATTTGTGAAAATGTCCTTAATTTGTTGATGTAGCAAACAAATTTCAACTGTGATTGCTATGCAAAAGAACAGAAGATAATCTGCTTTGCAATGAACTTTAAAGTTCAACTGCACACAGGCAACATGCTATATATGAAAAAATTACTAACTGAACTACAGGTATTAAATACTGAAAAAAATTAACAGTTTATTATAATTTATTTTATTTAACAATCTAGGAAGTTCGCAGCCATCAGCAGTTCCAGTGCAATTTCAGGTGCTATTGGGAATTCAGGAATCTCTGTGGAGCTGTTAGTGTAGCGAACCTTGTAGGTAAAATACATGCATACTTTTGATAGCACATGTGAAGGGATCTCTCTAAAATTGACTTCATTAGTTTCATTCTCAGCAAACTGACCTGGGCCACTCAACATGGCTTTTATTGTTCCGGATGTTAGTGCATGTTCTCTTTTTACAATAAATTCATGACCATCCGAGGATATCAATTTGACATACATGGCATCAGGGCCTTCACACCCACCATAGGTTTTCTCTTCTCCATCCATTATGTTCTTATGAAATTCTACTTTATTTCCACAGGAACTTTGGTAGTTTCCTGGTGAGGCGGGGACGCCGTCCGCCGACCGCTTCCATCTACAGGAAGTGCCTCGATCCATTATTTTTATCCTTTGTCTGAAATTTAATTAAATCCTACTGTTCTTTATTATATTTTTGTATTTTTTCCCTTTCTTCATTTTTGTCTTCAGTTGGGGGGTTACCTTGACATCTTTTCTTAATACTTTGATTTAATATTTAATTTACTTTTCAATGTTTCTTGTTTTCTAATAAATACATTTTAAGCCACGAATGGGTGCCACTTTGGATATATCTGGTTTTTATATGTCTGTGGTTTTATGTTTTCATTAGAGTTTGTTTCTTACTCTTCTGTAATTTCTATTTTGATTTACTTTTTAAATTAAGGACTGTTTGGGAGTGCCTGGGTGGCCCAGTGGGTTAAGCTTCTGCCTTCGGCTCAGGTCATGATCCCAGGATCCTGGGGAGGGTATGTGCTATGGTAAGTGCTGTGAATTGTGTAAGACTGACGAGTCATAGACCTGTACCTCTGAAACAAATAATACATTATATGTTAATTAAATAAAAAAATAACCACTATAATTGATCATAAAAAATGATTTAGGGGTATACTTATTGCTTTTTTCCTCCTTTTTGTCTGTTGATGTACTAAATTATCTAAGGAGATGTCCTAATGTTGAACCATCTCTATTCATTTCATTATTTAACTTTTTCTTCCTCTTTTTTTCCTTGCTATGATGGTTACATGTTTTTAAGGCTAAATATATTTTTTTAAAGATTTTATTTATTTGACAGAGAGAGAGTAGGCAGAGAGGCAGTCAGAGAGAGAGGAGGAAGCAGGCTTCCTGCTGAGCAGAGAGCCCGATGCAGGGCTTGATCCCAGGACCCTGGGATCATGACGTGAGCTGAAGGCAGAGGCTTTAACCCACTGAGCCACCCAGGCGCCCCAAGACTTGTAAGTTTTACTATTAGATGATGGGGTGTGGACCTATTTTTATTGATTTTGAGGGGGCTTCTCTGTGCCTCCTGGATTTTAATGCTTGTTCCCTTCAACAAATTAGGGAAATTCTCTGCTATACTTGCTCCAATACACCTTTTCCCCCCTCTCTTTCTTCGTCTTCTGGGATCCCAATTATTCTAATATTGTTTCATCTTATGGTATCACTTATCTCTCAAATATTCCCCTCGTAGTCCAGTAGTTGTTTGTCTCTCTTTTGCTCAGCTTTAAAAAAAAAAAAAATTTAATTTACTTATTATTTGAGAGAGAGAGAGAGAGAATGGGAACATGAGAGGGGAGAAGGTCAGAGGGAGAAGCAGACTCCCCATGGAGCTGGGGGCCCAATGTGGGACTGGATCCTGGGACTCCAGGATCATGACCTGAGCCAAAGGCAGTTGCCCAACCAACTGAGCCACCCAGGCATCCTTGCTCAGCTTCTTTATTCTCCATCATTTGGTCTTCTCTATCACTAATTCTCTCTTCTGCCTCATTTATCCTAGCAGTAAGAGCCTCTATTTTTTATTGCATCTCATTAAAAGGCTTTTTTTAATTTCAACTTGCTTAAATTTTAGTTCTTTTATTTCTCCAGAAAGGATTTCGTTTCTCCAGAAAGGGGTTCTCTAATATCTTCCATGCTTTTTTCAAGCCCAGCTAGCACCTTGATAATCATTATTCTGAACTCTCGTTCTTACATATTACTAATGTCCATATTGATTAGGTCCCTAGCCATCAGTACTGCCTCTTGTGTTTTTTTTGTTTTTGTTTTTGTTTTTGTTTTTGTTTTTGTGGTGAGTTCTTCCACCTTGTCATTTTATCCAGATGAGAATGGATGAATGAGAGAACAAAATACTAAGAGGGTAGCAACGAACCCAGAAAAATATACACTACCCAAATCAGAAGAGACCTGAAAGGGGAGAAGAAAGTGGGGAGAAAGAATATATATATATATTAGACCAGTGAATAGAACAGAGCCAAACAGTTGATTTGGGGTATATTTTCATCTGTTAGAAGAAACTACCTCCTAAAATTTTAAAGAAAGAAAAACTGGTTTATACACAAAAGTAAGGGTAAACACGATGAAGGGATGGAATATGACTGTAAAGATGAAAATTTAAAAAGATTCTAAAAAAGGAATTGATAAGAAGTTGGTTTGAAAAAAGAAAAAAAAGAAGAAAGAATGTGATCAGGCTGGAGACTAGAACAAAGCCATGTGCTAGGTTTAGGGTATATTTTGATCTATTTAGAAGAAATTGTATCTCAAAATTTTAAAGAAAAAACCCTATATGTATACAAAAAATAAGGTTAAATGCAAGGAAGAGATAAAATATGACTATAACAATGAAAATTTTAAAAGTATTGCATGGAAGCACTGGGTATGGTGCATAAACAAAGAATCTTGGAACACTGAAAAAAATTAAATTAAATTAAAAATAAGAAACTGAAAGATTTTTAAGAAGGTATTGATAAGATAGAAGAGCTAAAAATAACTTTAAAATAGGAAAGAGGAAAAGTTAAAAAAATAGAATATGAAAAAAATAAAATTTAAAACATTTAACTTTGAAAGACTAAAGGATCATGGGGGAAAAAGTCATGAATTCTATGTGTTGTTTTCCCTTAGCTCTGGAGTTCTGCAGTTCTCATTGATTTGTGAACTTGGTCTTGGCTGGATGTTCTTGCTGATCTGAGCAAGGAAACTGTTGCAGTGATTCTCAAATGTCTTTGCCTGAGGCAGAACTGCCCTGCCCTTGCCAGGGGCCAGGCTAAGCAATCTGCTTGCGTTCACTCTCTGGAGCTTTTGCTCCCTGAACACTTTCCATACAGCTTTGGAGGATGGGAATAAAAATGGCGGCCTCCCAATCTACAGCCCAGAGGACCTGAGAGCTCAGGGCCCCACTCCTCAATATGCCCTCAGAGAAAAGCAGTCAGTCCCTCCTGTCTCCCTGGTCTCTGGCTGCACTCTGTGCTCACCCAGCCTGTGACCAAGCATTTCTATCTCTGGTGCACGGCCCTGTTTGGAGTCTCCAAACCCAGCAGATTCCTGCCATGAGCTCCCACACCACTCCTCCCCTAGGAGGAAGAAGGGGGTCTCTCTGGATCTGCCACTTGTGAGGTCCCTGCTTAAAGAGCAGTGGTCCAACTGTGCCTTAGATCACGGCTTAAGGTAACCCCGAACTGAGAGCGCACTTCTTGGCTCTGTCTCTGGAGCCGGTTTCCCCACTCCGATACCTGGCAAGTCTGCCACATTCAGACATCCCTTGTCTTTCTGTGACCCAATGGGTCCTGAGACCGCACTGTCCCCATGAGGGCTCCACCCTCACTTAGCCTCTGGAGTGATGTCCCTCAGTGGAGCAGACTTCTAAAAGTTCTGATTTTGTGCTCTGCTCCTCTCTCACTTGCTGGGAGGTGGCCCCTCCCTCTGAGGTCTATCTTCCCGTCACCTCAGATTCACTTCTTCACATGTCCTACTTCCGGAAAGTGGTTAATTTTCTTTTCCTAGAATTGCTGCTCTTCTTCTGTTCTATCTCCTGTTGAGTTTGTAGGTGTTCGGAATGGTTTGATAACTATCTAGCTGAACTCCTGGGACCTGATATTTTGGACTCCTATTCCTCCACCATCTTGCTCCTCTCTTCCCTTTTCCAGTTTCTTAAGTGGAGAAACATAGATTATTGATTTTAGATCTTTCTTCTTTTCTAATATTTGCATTTAATGAAATGCATTTCTCTCTGATCACTGATTTTTCTGCATCCCACAATTATTTTTTTAAGAGAAATAAAGAGAGTGTGGGCATGCAGGCACAAGTGAGTGGGTGGGGGAAGGGGCAGAGAGAGAATCTTAAGCTGGCTCCATACCCAGCACAGAGTCTGATGTGGGGCTCAATCCCACAACCCTGAGATCATGACATGAGCTGAAATCAAGAGTCGATGCTTAAATTAGCCACCTAGGTGCCCCTTCATCCCACAAATTTCAATAAGTTATATGATCAAAGTTGTATGATCTTTTTAATTTTGTTCAAAATATTTCTAAATTTTTCTTGAGACCTGTTCTTTGACCCGGACATTATTTAGAAGTGTATTTTTAAATCTCCAAGTATTGGGCATTTTCTACCTCTTTCTGTTATTGATTTGTAGTTTAATTCCCTGATGTCTGAGAATATACTTTTTATGATTTCTATTCTTTTAAATTTGTTCAGATGTGTTTTATGGCCTACAGTGTGGTCTGTCTTAGTGAGCGTTGTTATTCCCTATAATCCATTGAGAAATATGTGTATTCTGCTGTTGAATGGAGTATTCTAAAAATGTCAAATAGATCAAGTTGATTGATAGTGATCTTCAGGTCAACTGCATTCCTATTGCTTCTCCACCTGCTTGATCTATTAATTACTAAAAAAGGGTTTTTCATATATCCAACTGTAGTAACAGATTTGTCTATTTCTATTACTGTTTATCAACTTTTACCTTCTGTAATTTGATGCTGTGTGTTTAGGTGGATATATGTCATGGGTTATGAAGTCTTCTTGGAAAACTGAATGTTTATTGTAGAAAATGCCCTCTTTCTCCTTGAAATTTTTTCTTGCTCTAAAGTTTTTTTGTGTAGAAATAATGTGACTACTCCATCTTTTTTGTCTGTTTGTTTTGTTAGTGTTAGCATGGTATCTCTTTCTCCATTCTTAACCTAAATCTTTATATTTTGGGGTTTTTTCTTGGTGACGGTATGTGGTTAGGTCTTTGCCTTTGGTCAAAGGCAGTCACTTTGGCAATCTCTGCTTTTTTTTTTTTTTTTTTTTTTCCAATTTTTAATTTAAATTACAGATAGTTAACATATAATGTTTCAGGTATAGAATTTAGTGATTCATCACTTACATACAGTACCCAAGGCTCATCACAATAAGTGCCGTCCTTATTACTCATCACCTATTTAACCCCCCTCTGTTAATCATCAGTTTGTTCTCTGTAGTTAAGAGTCTGTTTCTTGGTTTTCCTCTTTTTTCCTCCTCCCTATGTTCATTTGTTTTGTTTCTTAGATTCCACATATGAGTGAAATCATATGGTATTTATCTTTCTTTGATTGATCTATTTCACTTAACATAACACTCCATCCACATCATTTGAAATGACAAGATTTCTTTCCTTTTTATGGCTGAGTGATATTCCACTGTGTGTGTATGTGTGTGTATATATATAAAAACGTGTGTGTGTGTGTGCATATACATTTATTTATTTATTTATTTATTTATCACACCTTCTTTATCTATTCATCAGTTGATGGATATTTGGGTTCTTTCCATAATTTGGCTGTTATTGAAAATGCTGCTATAAAGATCATGGTGCACATATCTCTTCAAAAAAGTATTTTTGTATTCTTTGGGTAAATACCTAATAGTGCAATTGCTGGATTGTAGGGTAGTTCTATCTTTGACTTTTTGAGGAACACCCATACTGTTTCCCAGACTGGATGCATAAGTCTGCATTCTAACCAACAGTGCAAGTGTTCCTCTTACTCCACATCCTGGCCAGTGCCTGTTGTATCCTTTGTTGTTAATTTTAGCCATTCTGACAGGTGTGAGGTGATATCTCATTGTGGTTTGGTTTGTATTTCCCTGATGATGAGTGATGTTGAACATCTTTTCATGTGTCTGCTGGCCATCTGTATGTCTTCTTGGAAAAATGTCTATTCATGTTTTCTACCCATTTTTTAACTGGATTATTTGGGTTTTGGGTGTTGATTTTTAAAAGTTCTTTATCAATTTTGGATACCAACCCTTTATCAGATGTCACTGGCAAATATCTTTTCCCATTCTGTAGGTTGCCTTTTTGTTTAGTTTATTGTTTCCTTCATTGTGCAGAGATTTTATTTTGATGAAGTCCCAATAGTTTATTTTTGCTTTTGTTTCCCTTGCCTCAGGAGACATATTTAGTAAGAAGTTGCCATGGCTAATGGCAAAGAGTTTACTACCTATGTTTTCCTCTAGGATTTTAATGGTTTCCTGTCTCATATTTAGGTCTTTAATCCATTTTGAATTTGTGTGTGTGTGTGTGTGTTTGTGTGTGTGTGGTGTAAGAGTGGTCCAGCTTCATTCTTTTGCATGTTGCTATCCAGCTTTTCCAAGACTATTTGTTGAAGGGACTCTTTCCCATTGGATATTCTTTTCTGCTTGTCAAAGATTAATTGACCGTATAGATGTGGGTTCATTTCTTGGTTTTCTATTCTGTTCTGTGGATCTATGTGTCTGTTTTTGTGTCAGTACCATACTGTTTTGATCACTATAGCTTTGTAATATAATTTGAAGTTTGGAATTGTGATGCCTCCAGCTTTGGTTTTCTTTTTCAACATTACTTTGGCTATTTGGAGTCTTTTGTGGTTCTATACAAATTTTGTAATTGTTTGTTCTAGCTCTGTGAAAAATGCTGTTTGGGGACGCCTGGGTGGTTCAGTTGGTTGGACGAATGCCTTCGGCTCAGGTCATGATCCCGGAGACCCGGGATCGAGTCCCGCATTGGGCTCCCAGCTCCATGGGGAGTCTGCTTCTCCCTCTGACCTTCTCCTCGCTCATGCTCTTTCACTGCCTCTCTCTCAAATAAATAAATAAAATATTAAAAAAAAAAAAGAAAAATGCTGTTTGTATTTTGATAGGGATTGCATTAAATGTGTAGGTTGCTTTGGGTAATACAGACATTTTAACAACAATTGTTCTTCTAATCTGTGAGCGTGGAATGTTTTTCCACTTCTCTGTGTCCTCTTCAATTTCTTTCATCAGTGTTTTATAGTTTTCACGGTATAGATTTTTACTTCTTTGGTTAGCTTTATCCCTAGGTATCTTATTGTTTTTGGTGCAATAGTAAATTAGTCTGATTCTTTGATTTATCTTTCCACTGCTTCATTATTGGTGTAGAAAAATGTAATAACAGATTTCTGTATGTTGATTTTGTATCTTGTGACTTTACTGAATTCATGTATCAGTTCTAGCAATTTTTTAGTGGAGTCGTTTAGGTTTTCTATGGAGTATCATATCATCTGCAAATAGTGAAAGTTTTACTTTTTCCTTGCTGATTTGGATGCATTTTATTACTTTTTGTTGTTTGATTGCTGTGGCTAGAACTTCCAGTCCTATGTTAAGTAACAGTGGTGAGAGTAGACATTCCTGTCTTTTTCCTGACTGTAGAAGGAAAGCTCTCAGTTTTTCCCCATTGAGGATGATATTAGCTATAGGTTTTTTTGTATATGGCCTTTATTATATCAAGGTTTGCTCCCTCTAACCCTACTTTGTTGAGGGTTTTTGTTATGGATGGATGTTATACTTTGTCAGATGCTTTTTCTCCAGCTATTGAAAGGATCATATGTTTTTTACCCTTTCTTTTATTAATGTGGTGTATCACACACAGGTGACCTGAGGCAAAATCAAGAGTCAGAAGCCTAACTGACTAAACCACCCAGTTGTCCTCATATTGAATGTTTTTAAGAGTGAGTGTGTGCTGCTCAGTATTAGACATCTATTTATTAGATAAATAAATAAACACATTAGGACCATGCTAGGTGACTTAGTTTTAAAACTTTTTATATACATAAAGGAAATTTTTTAAATTGTAGAAAAAACACTCAAGATTGATGTTTGTAAAGTAAAATTTCTGAGCTTACATATCTGAAGTTGTCCTGATTAGCACTCAGTATTGAAGAGCTGGCTTTACAGTCACTGTTACTGATGGGATGTCTCTCTCAAGTTATTCTTGCCATCATATCTCCACAGTTGACCAGTTTCTTGATTCTTACTGGGAGCTTTTAAGTTTTTCTCTTTGTTTTTTAGGTGTCATTTCATAGTGAGATGCTTTGGTTTATGTCTTTTTAAATTTAAAGAATTTAAAAATAAATTAAATTTTTAAATGTAAAAAATGTTTTTGAAAATTTAATTTTTAAAATTTAAAATTTTTAAATTTTAATTTAAAAATTTTTTTAATTTAAATTTTTTAATTTTAAATTTTAAAAATACCCTTTACGGGAGAGAGGGGTGGGGTAATGGACATTGGGGAGTGTATATGCTATGGTTAGTGCTGTGAAGTGTGTAAACCTGGCAATTCACAGACATGTACCCCTGGGGATAAAAATACATTATATGTTTATAAAAAAATTTAAAAAAAAAATTAAAATACCCTTTAAAAAAATGTATGTCCCTCCACGCTGTGATATCTTTTTAAGTAATTCTCTTGATATGTTCCTCCTCTTCAATGTCCTTGCACAGCTTTTTTGACTCCAGTTAAATGGCTATTAGACTACCTAAATTTATCTTGATCTTCTTATATTTTCTTTCAAATTTAGGTTTTTTTTTTCCTTTTAATCTCTTAATCTCCTGGAAGACTTCTTCAACTTTGTTTTACAAGCATTTTAGTAAACTTTAGTAAATTTCCAAAAATCAATTTTAAAATTATCTAAGACTACAATCACTTTCTTTCTTTGTGTCCTGGCATGCAGTGTGTGTTCCCAAATCTCTCTAAAAATATTAGAGGTTTTGAAAGTTTCTCATTTCCTACAGTATCTCTGTTTCTCCCAGGATAACTTTCTTCTCTTTTTGTATGTTATTCTTTCTGATATTTGAGAATTTTCTTAAAACTCTGCTGACCTGTGGTTATCTGTTCCTACTTAAGAAAGGGCTCTGGAAATTAATTGATGTGATTCACTAAATTAAAGAATAAAGAAGGAAACTCATAGAAATATCTCAGGAGATGCACTTGATAATATCAACATCTATCTCAGCAAACGAGGCATAGACATTATCTTCCTCAATCTCATTAATAATACACACACACACACACATACAGTGTATACAGCAAACATCATACTTAATGGTGATACTAAGAGCTTTTTTTCTAAGATTGGAAATAAGACAAGGAAGTCTACTACACTTTACTACTTTTCTTCAACAGTGTCTAAACTCCTAACCAGTATAATGAAAAAGAAATAATTGTTGGAAAAAGAAAAGCAAAGTTTTGCTTGCTGCTGACATGATTATTTATTTTCTATAAAATCTAAAAGAAATCTACAAATACATTACTGGAATACAATTTAGTGGGATTATAAATACATGGTTAATATTTTCAAAAACCAGTTTTATTCCCATCCAATTATAACAAGCAGTTTAATAAGCAATACCATTTAAAGCAATGCCATTGCTTTACCATTTCTAGTTAGGAATAAGTTTAGTGAAAGATGTGTATGACTTCTTTTTTTTAATTCAATTTAGTTAACACATAGTATATTATTAGTATCAAGGTAAAATTTATTCATCAATTACATATAACACCCAGTGCTCATTACATCAAGTGCCTTCCTTCATGCCCATCACCCAATTACCCCATCCCCCCATGACCTCCCCTCCAGCAACCTTGTTTGTTCCCTGTAGTTAAGAGTCTCCTATGATTTGCCTCCCTCTCTGTTTTTGTCTTATTTTATTTTTCCTTCCCTTCCCCTATGTTCATCTGTTTTGTTTCTAAAATTCCCCAGCCTAGAGGTATATGACTTCTTTACTGAAAACTATGAACTCTTCTAGAAGGAAAACTAAATAAATGGAGAGCTATACAATGTTAACAGATTGGAGCTCCATATTGTTATCAGTCGTCACCAAATTTATCTGAAGTTTCAATGTAAACTGAATAAAAATCCCAAAGGCTTTTCTTGTAGAAACTGACAAATTGATTTTAAGAGACATATGGAAAAACAAAAGACCTAGAAAAGCCAAGACAATTTTTCCTTAACTGACTTCAAGACTTTCTATAAGCTATAGAGTCTGCAAGCCAATATGCTATTGGCATAAGGACAGACAAATAGATCAGTGGTACAAAATAGAAAATCCAGACATAAACCCATGCTTACATTGTAAATTGCTTTTTGAATATTTCCATTAACTTGTGGTAGGCAAAGATTTCTTAGTACATTAAAGTTATTGACCACAGAAGAAAAGAATTGATGGAATTGGCTTCCTCAAAATTAAAAATTTCTCTTCATCAAAACACATGGTTAAGTGAACCACAGACTGGAAGAAAATGTTTGTAATACATGAATTAAACAAAAACACTTCTCTCCATAATGTAAAACAAACTGCTACACATCAGTAAGTAGTAAAAGACAACCCAACAATATAAATGGGTCAAAAACTTGAGCAGACACTTTACAAAAGGATATGCATGAATTGCCAATAAGCATATGAAAGTGTGCTCAATGTCATGAGTCGTTAAAGGAATAAAATTAAAACTGTATGAGATCCTACATCATACTCATGAGAATGACTAAAATGAGAAAAACTATCTCTAATAGACTTTGAAAAACAGTTTGGCAGATTCTAAAGTGGCTAAGCATACTCATGCAATGATCTGCTCCTAATTATTTACCCAAGAGAAATGAAAACGTCATGCCATAAAAGGAAGTGTACAAGAACAGCGGCTTTATTCATATAAGTCCCAAACTGGAATCAATCTAAGTGTCCATCAACAGGAAAATAAATAAGCAGATTGTGGTAGGTCCACACAATGGAATACTTTCAGCTACAAAAAGGAACAAACTTCCATTCATCCAGCAGTATGGATGATGAGCAAATGTCAGGCATAAAGGAAACATGATGTATTATCCACGTATATGAAACCCAGTAAAGGGCAAAATACACATGTGATATTTGCCTTTGAGAGGCTGCCTGGCTCTAGGTGGTCAGCTTGTAGGGTGAGGGTTAGAGGTGCACTGTTCTGTTCTCCATTTTTAAAAAATAACATGTAAGTTTTCAGCACCCTGTCTCCCTTGTGATCTCTACTGCCTCTTCAGGGTTCTTCAGGGCATACCTGTTGTTTTTCTGACCTCTGGGAACACCCTTCACCTACAATAGTAATTAGCACTCTTCTGACCACTTTTGTCATTTAGATTTTCATTGAAATCCCTCTTGGGCTCATTGCCCCGCAATTCTCTTTGTCATTGTGAATCCAATTTCTTTATTATCATTTTAGCAGGGCTTTTAAAAAATTTTTTATTTCTTATTTATTTATTTATTTTTATTTCTTTTCAGGGTAACAGAATTCATAGTTTTTGCACCACACCCAGTGCTCCATGCAATGCGTGCTGTCCAGAATACCCACCACCTGGCTCCCCCAACCTCCCAACCCCCGCCCCTTCAAAACCCTCAGGTTGTTTTTCAGAGTCCATAGTCTCTCATGGTTCTTAGCAGGGCTTTTAATAAAAGAGAAGACAAATGCTTCTTTTCTGTCTGCAGTCTTTGAACTGAAACATTTCTTTTGCAGGAATTTGACATAACGATGTGACAGTATTATTCCCTGAGGCATACTAAATGCTGGGAAGTGGCAGTAATTCTCTTCTGGTTTGACAAAGAAAGCTTCTAAGTCTTTGTGTAATACAAAATATTGATTAAAACATTATTATCAGAGCAATAAAATGATCAACTAAAAATTGGAATTATAGACTGAGGTTTAAAATTATTTTCACAGGAAACATCAGTGATTTCTGAAATTCAGGTGCCTGAAGAGATTCACTATATATAACAATAATCAGGATAGATTTATACTAACACAAAGTAGGACCAGATGTCCCAGGAGAAATGTTTGATATTCTTGTGATATTATAAATTTATACTGTTTCATGTCACTATTAACCACATCTTATCCTTTATAAACTAATTTTATAATGTAGGATAGCATTTCTCTTAACAGCTATATGGGGAGAACTGGTTTTTATCTTTCTGATATATTTTTTCCTCTTAGTTGTTAAGTATTTTCAAGGTTAAACTTTTATCCCATTGCTTTCCTTTTTTCCTTTGTTTTATTGGAGTACAGTTTATTCCATTGCTTTTCATTCCTTTGTTCACCCCATCTCAATTTTGTTTAAATTTAATTTTTTTTAATTACAAAAATATTTCAGATATGTGAAGGTATCTTTATAATGGCTTTGATCCAGACAGATTGGAATAGACTTTTTCAGGCCCACACTTAAGTCTTTCTTAACCTTCATGCTTTCTTCATCATGTCTTTGCTTATTATTTCAATTCCATTTATTCTGTCTCTGCTCAGCCCTATTTACTTTATATATGTTAGTTTTTCCCAGCTTATTGTTCATATAAATCTTACAGCCTCCACAAGCATCTTGGAATCTTCATGACCATTTTCACATGGTATCCTTCCTTCCTAGGACATCCACAGAAGACCAGAACAATGATGAAAGACTTGTCTATGAGACTGTATTCAAACACTTCAAAAGACACAAGGTGGAGATTTCAAATGCAATAAAAAAGCCATTTCCTTTCTTTGAGTGCCTCCGGGACCGTGAACTCATCAGCAATAAAACGTATGATGTAAGTGATGTTTATTATGTCACTATTTGGTAAACTGGCCCCAAATGGAGTTATATTTTGATATCTTGGACCCAAACGTCAAGCACAACTAACTAACTGAGGAGTCTCCTATGAGTGGGGACTTTTAAAAGTATTGTTGCAGGTGTTACTGTAAGGTAAAAAGGAAAAGGGGAATCAGTTGTCACCAGAGATAATCCCGCTTCTCACTGAAGGAAAGGTGCTTTGTGCTGCCCCCTGGAGTTGGGCTGAATGGCATAGCAAATGGGCTGAACCTGAAACAGAGGTGCTCCATAGATGTATAATGCCTTGTAGGAACATGTAGAATATAACAGAAACTGAGAATTAAAGGTAATTTTAATAATTTGATGTAAAACTTAAATGAGTTAATTTAATGAAATAATAATTGACAGATACATTTCAGTAGGCATCAATTTGAGTGCTTAGATCTGAGAACATTAAAATCTACAGGGAATTGATGTCCTATTAGGAAATTTGGGAATTGAAGATTATTATTCTTTTGCTAGCAATTTTCAGTTTTTAGGGTTTTTTTGTTTTGTTTTTTCTATTTCTCTTTCTTTTTTTGTGGTATTTCTGGAATCTTGGAATTTGGGTTTGATTTTATCAATAGGCATTGCTGGAGATACAGAGATTCAGGTCATCTCTTTGCCGTATGAATATACATTCTCTGTGGCCAAATTCACAAAAGGAGAGAACTGTCACATGGTTTCCTTGAGTTCTTCCAGGCCAAGTCTGTCCTGGGGAAAGGGTAAAAGTCATCCCTGGAATAGGACAGCTGCTCATCACCTCTTAGTCTATTCCTAAAACATCTGGCCAGGTTCCTAAAGGGCTACACATCCTTTAACTTCGAACCCACTGTTATTCTTCAAAACTGCTCTTACTTATATGTAATGTATATGAAGGTGAAGAGAGATCTGTTTCACAAGTGAATAATTTTAAGGAGGCAGGATTTACTTGTTTCACGTAGTATCTAAACAAATAAATAGAAATTCTAAAACTTTATGAGAAGATACCTGTGGAGGGAAACTGGAAGACATTACCCATGAAATCACTTTCTAGGGCTCTTCTGTAACTTGGAAGTCTGTATTTATATTCTCTCCATTCAATATTTTTTTAAGGATTGTCAAGATTCTTGTAGAAACCTGGTCCCTGTACCAAGAGTGGCGTATAATGTTCTCAATGAACTGGAGAAGACATTTGACCTACCACTTCTGGAAGCATTGTTCAGTGAGGTCAACAGGCAAGAATACCCTAATTTAAATCACATTTACAAGAGCTTCGAATTTGGTAATTGGGTTTATTATCTACCTTTTGACATCCAGGGCCACTTTTTTTTTTTTTTTTAAGATTTTATTTATTTGACAGACAGAGATCACAGTAGACAGAGAGGCAGACAGAGAGAGAGAGAGGGGAAGCAGGCTCCCTGCTGAGCAGAGAGCCAGATGCGGGGCTTGATCCCAGGACCCCGGGATCATGACCTGAGCCGAAGGCAGAGGCTTTAACCCACTGAGCCACCCAGGTGCCCCCCCCCCCTTTTTTTGGACAAATATATATTGAGCACCTACAATGTTCCACAGGCAGTGCTGGGGCAAGGGAGATATAACAGTAGAGAAAACACAAATCATGAACCTTCTCAAAGCTTATGGTATAATAACTATGGTACAACAACCACCTAGAGGTCTGCTTGACTAGGCATTTAGACTCACAGGACAATCAGAGCCAAAGTGGCTTCAGATTTACTTAGAAAGACAAATGATAGGAAACCCAGCATCCCCACAGGGCAGCATCAGTTGCTCTTCTTCTGTGGGACTCCTTGTGGAGACCCACACAGCGGTCCACCAAGGTGACTACTACTCGCTTCGAGTGTCTGTGGATGTAGGCTGCACCCTGGCTTAGCAGCACCATGCCCATGTAACAGTGCTCAGTCATGGAACAGCGCTATAGTCCTAACGTTCGGGAACAAACCAAGTTGTAAGTGTCACCGCTTTGAAGGAAGACCAAAGCCTGCTTTGTAGTCAGTAGATAGTCCCTCCCCATCCACATGCAATTTACCAGTCGTTTTTAACTCTAAACTAGGTCTAAACTAGGTATTAACTAGGCGGATGTTGGCCTAGTAGAAGAAAAGCCACCTTCATCAGGTTTCCAAAGTAATGAGCCAGAAAGTTAACCCAAGGTCAAATTTACATTTAAAGAAGGAGAAATGGTTTCGTTAACTCTTTCTCCACAAGGGGTGAAACAAACACTATTCAAGTAATCACAAAACTAAAGGCTTGATTCTCAATTTTTTTCCTGGGAAAACATGATTTTTATTTTATTTTAAAAATAACTTTATTTTAACTTATTTTAAGACCTGCAAGAGTTAAGAGAATGCGCTCGTGCTCTCTCGGGCGTTCTCTTTCTCTCTCTCTCTCTATATATATATGCTTTTTTTTTTTTTAACTTGACTGGGAAACTTTTTATTCCAACACAGTTTGGTGCCAGTGGAGTTCTCCAGATAAGGGATAAAAACATAAAAAGAATGTCTCTGTGTCCTGAAGAGGGTTGGCACTATGCAATCAGGCATGGAGTGTGAAAGGACCTAGTGTGTCTTCATAGACAAATTCAATTTGTCTTAGAGAGTGAGAAGCAGAATGTGGAGCTGATTCATGAGAGATAAATTTGAAGAAAATTTTAGGAAGTTAACCATATAAAGCTAAGCAATTGAAATGTTATTAGTAGGCAACAAAGAGATATCAACAGTTTTTATAAACAAGGAAAAAATTAAAAAGCATGTATAAAGCATGTGGTTTGTTGACTTGTGTCAGTCGTAACCCTATCTAATTAAAAACAAAGTAATTTCAACAGCAGGTCAGTCCAGTTTGAAATGGAATAAAGGCAATTAAGTCAATATTATATTGGTAACCAGCATGTCCTGGGCCATGGGAACAGAGAGAATGGTGGATACCTGTACTGCCCACATCTCAGGGGCTCTGATTCTCTTCCTGGACTGCAGGGACCACCACCTCCCTTTCCAGGTTCAGTGTGCACATCACCTGTGTTAGATTCTGGGGCTCCCTGAGCTGGGGTGCCCTTCGCCTACATTTGTTGCCACCCACCTGCCCCTGGGAGATGGCAGCAGTCGCCTCCCACACACTGTTGTCCACAGGAGCTGTGCATCAGTGACCCGAAGCCCAGGATCTGGGGACTGTGGCCTGGGATGCAGCACCCTCTCCTGCTGCTCAGTCCCACCTTCATCTGCTCAGAGCTCCCTGAGCCCCCATGGGACCACCTACACGCACACAGTCCCCCTTCACCTTTCCCTTTGTTCTTCTCGAATCTTCCACCTGGTTTTGCCAGGCCAGGTCCTGGGATGACAAAGCATCCGTGGCTCCCACTGTCCCGTGCAACTCACCCCTGCAGATTCTGCCCCAGGAGGAGCTCCTGCCATGGGCCCTGGAGCAGCAGGTTCCCTGACTCTGTGGGGTCCCCTCCTCCCTGAACTCCCCACAGACATCCCCCCCCCCACCTCCCTCCAGGCTTCCTGGTTTATTTTCTTCCTCCTATGTGTGCTGGGTCTCACCCAAAGGCAGGAGTGCTGGGCTGGTGTCCCTCCCTCCCCTAACTGGCGACCTCCCCAGCCCTGGGCAGGCCTGTGGGGAAATCCTCCAGTGTAGTATCCGTGCTCCCTGCTCAGAGCAGCAGAGTGTCCTTCCTCTGTTCCTGGGATCTGGGCCCCTGGGAGGTCTGTCTTGTTCCTCCAGGTGTCCTCTGCTTTGTGACTCTGGGAAGCGCTCGCCCTCCCTGCCCCAAACCTCCTCTTGTCTAGCAGCATCTTCAGAGCAGCTGGGCTTTTTCTTTCATACCTGTGGATCTCTCTGAGAGCCTAGCTCGTCCCCAGAGGAAATACCTCTTTCTTCCTTTCAGTTTGAACAGTTCAGAAACATATTTCACTTCTATTATTTACTTTGATATATGCTTTTCCTGCCCATCTGCAAATTCTTTTACAAGAGTAACAGCATCATGATGTTTCCTTACATTGGAGTGGCTCCTTTCTGTGTGGGAAACATAGACTCTCTTGCTGGGAGTTCCCTTTACTATCCCAGGGATGATGGGGGAGCTTTACAAGGAGGGTCAGAGGCACTGAGCTTGAGTGACCTGAGGCTTGGGAGTTGTTAACTGTGTAATTTTGAGGTGTTGTTTCTGGTCTCTGATGGGATCCCTATTGCCTCCTTCTGTCTCCCTGTCTTCAGTGATCCAAGAGAAAATTAATTACCAAGAAAGCGATGAAGAAGAGGTGGACAACAGTCCTAATACCCAACTGAGCATCGAACAAGGTGATTGGAACCTGATAAACACTGATTCTCATCTGCAAAGAAGAAAAGAAGAAAGGGAACTCGGCCCCAAGTCCTGAGTGTATTGGGGGAATCAGGAAAGAAGTGTTAAGGACCAAGGAAAAGGCAGGGAGGGGTATTTGCATGAGTGTCTAAGTAGAGGCCAAATCCTGGAGGAGGAGCTATGACAAGAGACAATTGGCTCAATAACCAAGACAAAGGGACAGAATCTCAGTGTGAGAGTAAACCAGATTTAAGCAGATTTGCTGTCAGGAAGTAATTGTGATTTAGAAAAGTCCCTGTAGGAAAAGATCGATGTGAAGCTGTAAAGGGGCCATTGTCAAAATCAAATGATGGTGGAAGGGTTGATTTCAATGTGGGAGATGTTGTTCAAGAGCCCAGAGAGTCAAGGAGAAAGCCAGTCATACAGAGAGAGAAAAGAGGAAGTGGTAAAAAGATGGAAGGGAGGGTTTGGGTACTTTGAGTGAGAGAAGGAGGGAAATGAAAGAGAAGAAAGGATTAAAAGACACAATAGAAATAGCTGTGTTATTAACATCTCACTGGTTGAACATTATGGGGATGGTTGTAGGTTTAGTGGTCAGGTTGCCATTGGAGGTTGACATTGCTTATGTGGCCTTTTTACAGATAAGGAAATTGAAATCCAGAGGCTGTGTGTTTTGTTGGCCTAGGGTCAGATGAGCAAGGGTGAACCCAACCAGGCCTTCTGAACTCAGAGCCTGTGTGTGTGTGTGTGTGTATGTGTGTGTGTGTGTTAATGGAAGTAAAAATTCACATAACATAAAATTAACCATTTTAAAGTGTATGGTTAATGATATTTGGTGCATTCACAATATTGTGCAACCACTACCTCTGTCTAGTTATAAAACATTCTGATCACCTCAGAAGGGAACTCCATATCACTCCCTGTGCCCCTCTTGCCTAGTCTCTGGCTACTACTCATCTCGTTTCTGTCTCTTGGATTTACCTATTCCAGACATGTAAATGGAATCATATCAACATGACCTTCATGTCTGGCTTCTTTCACACAGCTCAGTATTTTCAGGGTTCATCTATGTTGTGGCATGAATCAGTCTTCAGTCCTTTTTTTTTTGGTGAAGAGCATTCCCTTGTATGGATATATTCATCACATGTTGCTTATTCATTCTTCAGTTAATGATGGGTTTTTTCTACCTTCTGGCTGGGACAGAGCCTGCATTCTTAACCCTGTACTGCCACTCCGGTATTCTAATGGAAAAGACAGAAGCATGAGACAAAGGGAAATATATGCAGAGAAAGATACAGAAAAAAGAATATCAAGAATGGAAGGAGGTAGAGGAGAATTGGACATGGAATCCTCAAGGAAAGGCCAATGACAAAGACCGAACAGATGTGTAGAGGGAGGGTGTAGAGGAAGAGGAGGTGGGGACAAGTCAGCAGGACTATGTAGGACCTGAGTAATTCTACTGGTCAGGGAAAGCTCTGGGGACAAGCAGCTTCACTATGGCCATGGGAGTCAGGATAAGCTATCACCAGTTACTCAAGTGCCTCGAGTTGGACATGCAGTGAGGTGGTCTGGCTGAGACCCTTTTAGCCAGGGGTGCAGCTGACCCCATTCCTCTACTCTGCCAGTTGGGGTCTGACTGCAAGGGTTGCATGGGATCTGTCAAGTCCACATGATCTCTATATGGCTACCTGGAGGGGATCTTCAATTCTTGCTTTATAAAAAATGGGATTAGGGGAGAACGGCACAGACAATACTTCAATTTCTGAAATGAACTTGCAATTTTTTCCCCCTAGGAACTGGTGAAAACTCTTATCGAAGCCTGACCTTGTCGTGCCCCCAATCCTCGTCTTACCATGGTCTGTTTCTGTTGACTGTCTTCTGATCCTTTGTGTTCTTGTCCCATTCTGGAATGTGCTGAGAGGTGGCGGGGGTCGGGGGTGGGTGGGTACAGGTGTGTGTGTGTGTGTGTGTGTGTGTGTGTGTTTAATCACTGATTGCCCAGAATTTCTGTCTTTACTTCTCAATTTCTGTAAGGAAGTCTTGGGGTGTTTGCCCTAGGATTCATTCCTTACCTTCCCCTGTTCTGCTCTGTCCTCTATCTCTGGCCACTGCCCCTGTGGACTTCCTTGCTAGCTCCCTTTGTTGCTGGCTTCCTGCTGGGTTCCTGACATGGGACACTAACAAGATATCAGAGAACAGGAAAAAGGGAGAAGCTGGATATTTCCCCATCACTGCCTTTGTCTACAAATCTGACAGTGGCTGCATTTCATCCATGATACCACTTCCCACCAAGCAGGCCTGCCATGGGCCAGCTTCTATCCACCCAGTGACCCTGACCTCGGAGCACACCCTTGGTCCCTCCCACAGCGTCCTATTAAGTATTCTTCTGGTCACTGCATTCTTCTATTTGGACTTCTCAGCTCTCCATCAGTTGTATAACCAACCCCTGGATAGAATTCCCTGTGCTGCAAAACCTTAGAGTGATTTGTGCTTTCTTATTGGACCCTGATTGATGCAGAGGGCAAATAAAATATCTATGAATTAAAACATGGCTTAGGTACAACCCCATCCGAAAATGGGCCCTTGGAGAACCTCTGCGAACCAGAGCAGATAAATGGAAACAGAACAGATATAACCAGTGACAAAAATGATGCACGAGAAGTCCAACAAGCAAATGAGGAGTATGCCCAAGAATCTGAGCCAGCAGGTAAGACTGATTGCCTGGGTTTGCATGATTGTAGAGGCCTAAGTACTCCTTGTTGGTGGTGGAGAATGGAGTCATGCTGAACTTAAGGAAACATCTATTAACAAAGAAGGGAAGCTCATGCAGATATAGAGAAGGCAAGAATGCAGCTTGATATATTGGTGGGAGGAAGAAAATTAGGAAGTGTTAGCTTTTGCAAGCTACTTATTTTTTACTGGATTAAAAGCTGGTATTGGGTGAGATCAGAATTGCCAACTTCTACAATTTTCCTGCTGATAAAAATGCTAAGTGAACTAATTTGTACTGTTTAACTGAAAAAGCAATATTTGCCTACATGTAATGGAAAATATACAAAATATGTTCTTGGTGCTTTTAAATGTTCTCGATGTTGGAATACCTCTTATTGATAGAAAAGTTGCAGTGCTAGGGGCTGAAAATGTATTCTGACTTTAAGATCTTCAAAAGCTACTAAGAAAATTAAAAAGGAGTACACAGACAAATAAAATACAAAGCAAAATAAGAAATATGGGCTGGGAGAGACATGGGTACATGCTATAGAAATTTAAAGAGAAAAAAAAGATTGTTTCTGGCTAAGGAGCAAGGCAGAGAAAATCAGGACATGCTATAATAGTATCAGTTTGCATACAGCCTCAGCAGAAGAAACTGGATATTAAGTTTAAAGATACTCAAATTTGAAGAAAAAAAGAAAAAGAAAACTTCACAGTATACATTCAAGTGTTGGGGCCCAGGGCAAGCTGCCCTAAAATGTGCCATTTAGGCATAAAGATTATTTTGAGTTAAAATAAAAATGTAGCAGGTGCAGGAAAGGTGCTTTGCCTTCTCCATAACTACCTCAATATACCCTGGAAAGGAGAGCCTATCCCAGGAAGAGAAGTACTAACAGAGACTCTGCTTCACCTAAGAAAGAACTTACCTGTATAATAGAACAATGTTACATGTTTTTCCAAACATCTCCTTTGACTTTCTTGCTAATGACTTTTCTCCCCTCTGTATCCTCAGGCCCCTATCCCTCTCCCAAGCTCATATAAGCTTCATGTTGTCTCATGATGTTTGGAATCCCATGTCCATGTGGATTCCCCATATGTATGCCTATTAAATTTGGTTTTCCTTAATTAAAAAAGAAAAAAGAAAAGAAGAGAAAAGGAGAAAAGAAAAGAAAAAAAGGGAAAGGAAAGAAGAGGGAAGGAAAGGAAAGGAAAAAGTTAGGAAGGATAAATGAAGAGACAAAGGGTGAAAAGTTGCAGTGCCCAATGAGGGAAGAGAGACAGAAAGAAAAGTTCAAAGGAGTCAGGGAGAGCTTGATCACAGAATCACTGAAGCACCAACACTTTCATGGGGTGAAGGTTAAGGTGGCAATATATTACAGACAAGCTGTAAAGGGAAACATGAGAAGAAAAGAGAAGTCAAGTGCGGTGTAACAAAATGCAAATAGGCAGAACTGGGAGGGCTCTGCAGGGTCTCAGCTGTGGTCTTTTTTATCCTCAGAGTCCTGTGAACAAGAACCCATCCAAGTGAATAACGGAGACGCAAGAGAAGACACACCCAGCCCATTGCCCTGTGATGGAAAAAGTAATTATCACTTATCTTACCAATTTTCTACTTCTATCTTTGTTTTTCTATGAGAGCAAAAGCTTTCCTTTGTTCTCTGATGCTAACCACCTCCCTGACCCTAACAATATCCAAGACCCACAGCCTTGTGCACAGCCTCTGGCTACTTCTAAGTCATGTGAGATGCAAGGGGGAAAGAGAGCTGAGCTCTTTGATGAAGGGCATGTCCCTGAGGAGAAAATACAGAGAGAGAAAATATTAAAAAAGCGAACCAAAGAATACCAAATGACAAAGTACAGGAACAACATGGGCTTTAGATAAATTGACATAGAATCTAAACAGTACCATTTTGTGGAGTTGTTGAAAAGAAATAAGTTGCAACTTGCTTCTCAGAAGTTGTAACAGAAACATGGAAACCATGCATGATAGTGCTGGTCAGATTTGCAAGTACAGAAGCTCTGGTGAAGAACTTTTAGAAAAGAAGTAGCAACTGGAGGGACTTGGAGTGGGGGGACAGTGACACAGGAGGAGAACTTTGGTGATGACTGGAATGCTTGAGATGAGAAAAATGAATAGAAAGACAAAAATCAATATAGAAGAGGCATACTGTATATATATATATATATATATATATATATATATATGAAGACACACTAATAATTAAGAAACAGAGATCAAGTAGGAGAAAGTAGGAAATGTAACAGAATGGATAAACTGAAAAATCTGGTAGGGGAGAGCAGGGCTAGTTCTAGGATGAGGCAAGGAGGTCCTAGGACACATGGAAAGAAAATCTTATTCTTGGTATTTTCTCGTCCCCTTGGCACCTCTTCTGACTCACCCTAGAACCTGCTGGATCCTGGGAGATAGTGATAAAGAATGTTGAGAAAAAGAGTAAGAATAGAGAAATAGACAGAAGGAAATTAATACCAGTAAATAGAAAAAATAGGGAGGAGGCCCAAAGAGAATGAGTAGAGGATAGGTTAAGGAACCATGAGTGAAAAAGTGGTAAGAGAGTGGACCAAATAAAGAGAGAGAAGACAAAAATGGAACATTGTTCCTTTTGAAAAGATCATCACCAGAAAAAAGACACAGAGGGCTCTTCCTAATACCACTGAGAAGACATCATTAAGGTGTCTACAATTACCAAAATGACCCTTTCACTCCCTCAGAAAAAAATGGGCCTCTACCCAAGCATCTCATGTCTCCATGGCTTCAGTCACCATCTGTGATCTGTGGATTCCTATACACACCTCTGCTCCAGACCTGTCTTCAAGACTCATTCCTTTAAGTGCCTGAAGACTTGTAATCAAAGATCTGAAAGTCATTTCTATTCGGAAGCTGTATTAGTTACCTATTGTTGTGTAAAAAACAGTCCTGAAATTCAATGGATTAAATAACCATGACTTTATTTGCCATTGCTATCAATTCCAACTTCAAAATATGTCCAACCTGCCCACTTCTCTCCATGTCCAGGATGCTTACGCTAATTCAGATTCCTATCACTTCTTGCTTCAAAGTAGAGGAACTTTCCTGCTGGCCTCCTCCCTCCTATCTTGCTCCCCTCGATCTATTCTCCATACTTCAGCTCAATGAGCATTGCAAAAGTGCCAACCAGTTCATATGGCTTTCCTATTTAAACCTGGTGCCCTCTCGTGATCCTCAGCATGAGGTCAACATAGCTTGGTGTGGAGTGTTGAAGGGTACTTCCCATACAACTGCATAATCTCCCCCTAACACTCTCTTCCACCATATTCCTACCATACCAAATTCTGCTTGTTTACTTGAATTGTCAAGCCCTCTCAATTATATCTCTGCCTTTGCACATACTTTTGGAAAATGGTTTGGTATACAGTCCCAAAGTTGAAAATACACATAGCTTGTGACTTGGCAATTACATTCCTCAGCTGAAACCAATAGAAATGCACACTATGTTCAAAAAGAGAAAAGAAACACATAGAAAAGCAGTATTATTCATAATAGCCAAAATCTTGAAACAGCAAGATCCAATAATCCAAAAAAAAAAAAAAAAGATTTTTTTATGGTTTTGTTTTTTCATGGGTTATTTCTACAATGGAATATTATACAGAAGTTAAAAAGCAAAATGAATACAGATGATTCTCTGATTCTCACAAACATAATGTTGAGAAAGGAAGCCAAATCATCTCCCTGCCTCCACCAAATGACAGAGACAGAGAAAGAACAAATGAGGGAAGGGACATAATTCAATTTATACAAACATATATATTTTGGAAGGAGCAAAATTAATCATAAGTGGTATTAAAAAGGCAGGATGAGGGGCACCTGGGTGGTTCAGTGGGTTAAAGCCTCTGCCTTCGGCTCAGGTCATGATCCCAAGGTCCTGGGACTCTGCTACAGTGGGGAGCCTGCTTCCTCCTCTCTCTCTGCCTGCCTCTCTGCCTACTTGTGATCTCTGTCTGTCAAATAAATAAATAAAAATCTTTTTTAAAAAAGCAAACAAAAGTCGGGATGAGCATGTTGTTAACTTGAGCTACATGCTGGAGACAGTCAGTGGGAGGCATCACTAAGAGGCTCCCAGGGTATGAGTAATCTTCCATTTCTTGACCACAGTGACAGTTACCCAAATATGCTTACTTTGTGATGATTCAAAATTTATGATTTGCCCATTTTTTTTCAATGCACATTTTACTGAGAATATAATTTTTATTTTTAAAAGAGCAAAAAGTGGGGCTCCTGGGTGGCTCAGTCAGTTAAGCATCTGACTCTGGTTTTAGCTCAGATCATGATCTCGGGGACGTGAGACAGAGCCCCAAGTCAGGCTCCGTGCTCAGCACAGAGTTTCCCTGAGATGCTCTCTTCCTCTGCTCCCACTAAAATAAATAAATAAATCTTTAAAAACAAAAAAGCGAAAAATAATTCATCAAAGGATGAGAAGAGAAAATAAAAACAAACAAAAAACCCCCAAACCAGGGAGGCACAGAGAATGGGACACAGTTAAGGAGCAGGAAAGAAGGGGGTGGGGGGCGGAGCTTCACCCCTGCAGTGGATTTACGGGGGAAGGACTTATCCATAGTAGTGAACAGTGTGTACTCCCTTTGGGGGAGACAAATGAAAATTCTTCATTCATTACAATTTGATCTAGGCTCACAGCTATCCAACCATGGAATCCAAGTCAATTCCTGTTCTGTGCGTCTGGTGGATATAAAGAAGGAAAAGCCATTTTCCAGCTCGACACTTAACAAGGCATCTGCCGTAATAGGTAAGGCTGACTGAAAGAGTGTGTAATTTGAGTCACCAGTTCCAGGTAAGGGGCTGAGATTTGTCATCAGGGTCCATCGAAGCAGCCCAGTTGACCTTGGATGGAGGCAAGAGGGGAGGAACCAGCATCATACACAGTGAGCTCCACAGGAGAAAATCCCAGTAATCAGAAAGAGACAGAAATAGTAGATTTAAGTACTAACGAATCGAAGACTATTTTTAAAGTGAAAGAAGAAAGCATTGCGGTAGAAGATGAAGAAAAGGAAAAAAAACTTCAGAGAGCCAAGATATTCGTGAGAGGGAATGAAGAAGGAAACACATGAAGACAAAGAGAGGTATAGAAGGATACCACTGCCAGAAAGAAAGGCATAAATAAGGGCAATAGGCAAAGCCAAGAAGAAAGTGGAGTGCATTGAGACTAAAAGATATAGGGAGACCGGGGGTTGGGGGGGAGGAGTAGGAGATCACATGAGGGCAGAGGTAGGAGGTCACATGAGTGTAGGGGTAGGAAGTCACATGAAGGGAAGAAGAGTATTGGCAGGGTGGGCAACGCTGCCCTCTGTGCATAAATTCCATCACTTTTAGTTTAGGATTGGAGCAACCTGCAGGTCACACACATTCAAGCACAGACCAGGGTGCCTTGAGTTAACTTAGCTTCTAGGTTTTCCTAGTGGTCCTGTTGCCTGCTATGTGGGCTCATTGGCCCCACCCTGAAGCTAAAGGGCTTTGCTCCTCTGTACAGTGATCAGCAGTGACTCTGAGGAAACCAGTGATGAAGACAAGGCCCCAGAAGACTCCATGTCAACACTGGAAAGCGGACCCGGTAAGGAAGTGGGAAAGCAGACTTTGGCTACAAGAATCTGAATTAAGAACTACTGTTTGATGCACGTTATTCTGTGCCTATTCTGTATGATAGATTCAGTTTATCCTGGAATCCCAGTCTCTGCATTTATTTTACTCTACCTTTTTGGGAAATGCAGGAAGATTAAAAAATCATTCTATATATATAGTTTTTTAAGATGAGGCGTATTAAGGGACGCCTGGGTGGCTCAGTTGGTTAAGCAGCTGCCTTCGGCTCAGGTCATGATCCCAGCGTCCTGGAATCGAGTCCCACATCAGGCTCCTTGCTCAGTGGAAAGCCTCCTTCTCCCTCTGCCTCTGCCTGCCACTCTGCTCTCTCGCTCTCTCTCCCTCTCTCTCTGACAAATAAATAAATTTTAAAAAATTAAAAAAAAAAAGATGAGGCCTATTAATTGATAGGTCCTATTTTTTAATACAAGCACCCATATATTGATTATATAGGAGAAAGGGGCTAACAAAATGATGAATTTTTTTTAAACTAGCTAGTTTCTATGCTTATATGGTATTGGATTTATACATTGATTTTTGTAGGGAACAGAAAGCTAAATATTCCTTTATTAGAAGATCATATCATCATCTGAGCACAAACTGAATTGTGTAAAAGACAACTCATTCAGCTAACAGGTGTTAGCAGAAAAAAAGATTCAGATAGAGCACTCTGAAACTCAAAGTTTTGTTTTTGAGAATTCTTCAGCAAGTCATGGCATTTATAATGACTTTTCCAAGGACTTTTGCAAATAATACCTTACTTTTTAATTTAATTTTTTAATAATTTAATTTATTTATTTATTTTATTTAATTTAATTTATAAAAAATTTTATAAAAAAATTATAAATTTTTAATTTATAAAAACCGTAAGTACCCCAGACATTGTAGAGAAAACACAATCACATCAATGTTTAAAGGTGTTCTACAAAGTCTCATGGAGAACTAAAGGGACAGACAAGACAGCATCCTGGATTCTGCATTGTTGCTCTATAAAATTGAAGCTAAAAATGATTTTCAAAATTATCAAAATGTTTCCTCAGTTTCGTGGGTAGCATGAGTGGTCCTAAAGTCTGTAGATCTTTTGTGCACACATGGGTGATTTTTTTCCCTTTCTACTTTCTTGACCCAGAGGTTATTAGAAACATGCCTGTTTAGGGAAACATACTTGGAAAAGACCTAAAAACAAGTAAAAATATTACCTGGTCCTGATGTTACCAAAGAACAATATTTTAAATGATACATCATTCTTATTACTTACTAGATCCATCAAAGTAAAATGTAAATTCACTTAAGGTTTTAAAGGGTACACATTTTAACTTCTTAGTATAGCAAACTGCTCTAAAAGGCAATCCCAAATATGTCTAGGATGCAGACACAAGAGATTATTTCTCAGCCTTGCAAATGCACTGGGTTGGGCGGGACCAGAAGAGGTTGTTGACACAGGGTTTCCAAGGTTAGAAACAGCAGAGATGAAGAAAGTGTGAAGTGACAGTGGAAGGGGTAAGAAGTAGAAGAGAGATAGTATGGGAAGAGCAAACAGGGCGAAGTTGCCCCTTGCCTCTGGGGACAGGGAATGGAGTGGGACTACCATTCAAGGCAGGTAGCTTAGAAGGACAGACCAGGGTGGCACTGTTGCAGACCAAAATTTGCATGGGTTTTCTAGATTTTTCTAGCTTTTCTTATGAGGATATTTCCTGCTAGTATTTCATTTCTTGGTCGCACGCTAAGACCCCTAAAAAGCCCTCTTCCTTTGTGCAGTGACCATGAATCTTGACTCATTAGAATCAAGCGAGAGAGGAGAATCCCAAGAAGCTACCTGCTCACGACTTCAGGTTACGCTGGGTAAGAGCATTAGGATTGCAGCCCTAGAGGACAAATACTCGGAGTCTAAATCCAGAGCTGTTTTTCTGATGAACCTTGTTTTGAGCATGCTTTATGTGCCTTGATTCTATAACTACTGGGGACTATTTTCTGCATTTAATTTCTCTCACCCTGTTGGGAAGTGGAAGGAGGCAGGAAGGCATTATAGATTGTTATGTAACTGCATGGGCCCATTTGACTGATATATAGAAAATGTAGCAAAAATATGCTGGTAAAATGACAAACTTTTTTTCTGTGCACTATCATGTATTAATGCAAAAGAGTTGCAATAATGTATCTATTCTCTGCCAATATGCTTTATATTCTATTCAAAAGAGTAAGCATGGTGCACCTCTGTTTGTTGACAGTATTGTCTTTAGTTCCAAACTTAAAAAGCCTTCAAAGAATAATTTGTGCTATTTAATTATTGATGGGAGAATGACTTCTGATCAGCTATTCTTAAACCCAAATTACTTAACTATTGGCTCACGTTGTGATTTTTTAAAGGGCTTTTATAAATAAAGCTTCATTTTGTTTTCATAAAAAAACCTTAACAGGGAGATAGGGTAACTGGTTATCCCTACTTTATAGATAAGGCAACTGCAGCTAGTAATGTTGAAGAGTCATTTAAAAATTTACATGGAGAGCAAAAGGAGAGCCAAACAGGAACCCAGCATTATACTCCAGGCCATCAGAACTGGATTCAGTTGAAGGAAAGAGAGAAAAATGATCATCAAAGGATTGTTATGATTGTAAGCCCATTGAGCTGTCACAGAATTTGTAAGATCATTGCATACAAATAATTGTTTCTTCCCTCTTACTTTATAGACCCCACGGATTCCAGAAAATTGCCTATATCCAAAGAAAGAGTTTGGAAAGTAGATAAGGGAAAATAAAAACTCTTGGTGGTTACAAATGAACAGTGTTTTCTACGAAAGATCCATTCTAATTCTTTGTTATATCTTTCAAAGTAGAATATAAATTTGTTTTAATTTAGGATGGTTTGTATTTTAACTTTAGTATTAATTAGTTGGGCTAATGGCTGTAACAAGCAAACCCAAAAAAGTCAAGGGCTCAAATACAATAGAATTAAATTTTTTTCTCAAGTAAACTTTCCAAGGAGTTTTAGATGGGGGAGGTGTGGGACCCTGTTTCAGGTGGGCTTTAGGGAAGCAGCCAAGTGGGAAATCTGCCTTCTTCGATACTGGACTCCCAAGATGTACTGGGGATATTCTTGCCATGGCTTTTTAACCATCTTGGTTCCTTTGTCATGCACCGAGACTTTCAAGGGACACTTGCTTCTTCCACAGCGAAAAGATTTGTTGAGTATTTGGAATCCAGTGAGGATGAGGGGCCCCCAAGAGCCTCGTGCTCAGTACTGAGAAGTGATTCTGATGAGGAGGGTAAGTACTGACATCACTGGACTCTCAGACATGAGGAATCTGAGTTCAGAGTTCTTGTTTCCTGGGCGTTTAACTCCGGGCACACTCCACAGCTTAGGATCCTATTCTCTGCATTTATCACATCTGGCCATTCTGAAAAGCGCAAAGAGAGAAATCATTATAAATTCAGGTTTAACAAGATGGCTCTAGTTGAATGGTAGTGTCATTTTTATGACATGCCCTCAGATTTATTGACCCCAAAGTATTGAATTATGTAGTGATTTCCACCCCTGCCCACTCTGATTTTCTAGAGAGCAGAGAAATGGATATCTGCTCTTGCTTGATTTTGTCACACACTTGTTAAAAAATCAGAAGATTCTGATCATAGACTCTGATTATTGACAGAAAGAAAAGCTTCTGGTTATGATCATCAAATTTAATTTATACCTTTTGACAGATGACCCCAATATGACATTGGCTTATACAATATTTAAAAATATCTTCACTAGTAAGATATCCTTTTATGTTTATAACAACTTTAAAGGTAGCCAGATAACTGTTACTGTCTCCACTCCACAGTAAGTGGAGGAAACTCTGGCACATAAACATTTAAGTATCTTCACATATCTTGTGTGGAAAGTTACTAGAAGAGACAAAACAGCCTGGACTCTTAGCAAACATCCAAGGTATTTTATTCAAAACCTTTGAAGCCAGGCATAAAATAACAATCTGTTAGAGAGACAATGTGGTTTATATCCTATATATTACCCCCCAGCCACCACCAAAAATCCAACAGGGTCTGGGACAGAATCCCATTCTCAAATATACTATATTGATATTCCTGCCACAAATTGTGTGATTTCACACCCAATGTGAGAAATAAAGTTTTTACATGGAGTCATGTCAGCTCAAGTCCAGATTCACTGCCGAAGTAGTTAGCTGAAAACCTATGGGAAAAATATGGATTTTAAAAGCTTCTTTGAATTTGCAGTTGGGGCCAAAGGATTATAGTTCTCTGTTCCATTTAGTAGTGATCTTTCTCCTTTAGATGGGAAGAGACAGAAATGATCATCATAGTGTCTTTCTAGTCCAAATCCTGTCTACAGCGTGAGTAGTCATAAGATTTACAACTCTTAGTTGTAGATTACTGGTTGTGTTTTCCTTTACTTTTTAGATTCTGTGGATATTGGAAACAAATCTATTTGGGGGATATTCAAGAGGAAAAGATGTAAGAGCAATTAAAAATCTTGATGTAACAGATATCTTTCTTTACTACAAAAATTTTGTTCAAAAAATTTTGTTATATCCTCTAAAATAAAAAAAATTAATTTGTTGGTAATTTAAAGGATTCACATTATACGTTTTGAATTGGGTGGGCTGGACTAATTGATACAACGTGTAGGCCTCAAAAAGTTCAATGGTACAAGTGCACTATAAGTATATTCTTCATTTGCTTGAATAGGATAAAGTAACTCAGGAAGTGGAGGGCTGTTCTGCTCTGTATGATTATTGAAGACCCCAGCTGGTAAAGGCCTTGACATCCTGAAAACATTGTTTCCACAGACTCCCTGGATAAGCAAGGGAACTGGAAGAGGAAGTGTGTTCCAACAAGTGGAGAGGGTAAGACATGATGACAAAAGGGAGTGCCTTCCATGGCAAAGCTGTCCCCCAGCCAAGCCCTCGGGGTGGTTCCTGGAGCAACCTTGACCAACAGGTCAGATGGAGCCACAAGGTAGCCTGGTAGGAGGAATATTCCTGCTTCTCCTACATGAACTTCCTTTCCTAATTTTCCTTTTAAAGAATTTGGTGCCAGATTGGTTCCTAGGACACAGACCGAGACTGCTAAGGAATTTTGTTTCTTTCTGCAGGAATCAGCAGTGCTAACTGTTCAGAATTAAGTCATACAGAAGAACCTCAGGAATCTTCTAGCTCAGTCCTAAGAAGTGGGTCAGGTAAAGAAGATTAGGATGCCAAGCCTTGGTCTGCAGAATGTCAGGAATTAAAAGCTACTGTTTCCTGATGCATTCTATTCTGAGCACCTTGAAGACCTGTATCCAGTTAATCCTGAGAACTCCTTTTCAGCATTTTAGAAACTAGGAGACAGGAAATTATTATAAATTCATGTTTAACAGGCTGAGTCCTATCAAATAAATGTATGTAATTATATACTGCTGTTGTGGAAGAAATGAATAGCAAAACGGTGGTATCTTTTTAATACGACTGTCATGCCTACTACCACTAAGATCTTAGATTTCTATAGTGATATATTGATTGGTACTAATGTCATTTGTAATTGTGAAATTCTCAAAAGACGACTGGTCCTGCCATGTAATTATAGACAGAAATAAAAGCTTCAGATCCACAACTTTCAAACTTTAGTATAGTTCTTGACAGATGTCCACCACATTGTAACTTGATTATATTGTGTTATTTTAAAGTACTTTGGCAAATAAGATCTTACTTTGTCATCACAATATCCTCAGGACTTAGGTAGGCTAACTTCTGTTATCCCTATATTGGGATGAGGAAATAGACATTTGACCAAATTGTCCAATTTGACCAAAGGTCAAAAAGTATGACTGTTGTATTAACAGGAAGGAATATAAGAGCTGTAGCCAGTGATCAAAGTCCAAAAAGGAGGTACAAGGGACCTGCGATATAGTATCAGCAGAATGTATCAGTGCCTGATGCAAGAAAACTTATTTAACACCTATATAGATGATTAGATAGATAGATAAATAGATAAAAATGAAAATCATGAAGAAAAATAAGAGGTAGGAGTGGTGCCAGCTATAAGGTATACAAAATACCTGGAAGGACAGAACCAAAAGAATGAATAGAGAAATAAAAATGTGGGCACCTGGGTGGCTCAGTTGGAAGCAACTGCCTTCGGCTCAGGTCATGGTCCTGGAGTCCCAGGATCGAGTCCCACATCAGGCTCCCTGCTCAGCAGGGAGTCTGCTTCTCCCCTTTGACCCTCCCCCCTCTCATGCTCTCTCTCTCAAATAAATAAATAAAGTCTTTTTTAAAAAGAGAAATAAAAAGGCACAGAGATTAAGAACATCACCGATGAAAAGAGAGAAAACAACACAGAGGACAAGAGAAATCAGGGAGAGAAGCCCACAGAATCAAGTAATGGAGATAGAAATTCATAAGTCAGGGAAATGGCCAGAAAATTGAGAAATAAGGAGGAGAATGAGTTGTGGCCAGATAGAAAAAGTGACAGAGCACATCTTTGTTGGATATAAGGTGTAGTCATTGGAGTGGGTGTTTTCTCAACTGATCTGAATAGTGAATATAAATGGGCTTGAGCACATCAAAGTGGTTTGTATCTATAGTCTGTCATTTTCTTATTTCTCTTCAGTATCCTCTTGTGAATTCAAAGCTCTTCAAATGAATAGAGGAAGAGAGTTAGAAGAGATGCCAACCTTTAAGCATCTGATGGAGAAGCCAGTTATGATATTAATTATCTTTGTTTTCCTGCCTGCAAAGAGGGAAAGCTCTTCTTTCTTTAACTTACCTCTTCCCCCAAAACATAGCATGTACAAACACACACAAATGCACACACACTCCCATACATCGACTTGTGCCCAGATTTGGACTGCTTTCAGCAGGTTTGAGGGAGCCAAAAGAGAAAGAAGAGCTGTGCTCCTGAACAGAGGGAGGTGACACTGAATGGATAATGTAAGGAGGAAGAATGGAAAAGATAGGCTGCGGTCTCCCATTGGAAAGACATCTGACTGAGTACACTTCAAGTTTTTTCAAGTGGACATGGAACCCCAATATCACCAGATTGGGGAGTTTTGTGGGAAAGAGTGATGATTTTCAAGATAACTATCAAGAGTTGTACCAGAAACATGGTAATAAAGTCCATGACTGGATGAGTCTTGCATTGTAGAAAAGCCCATAGGGAGCTGGCAAAAGTAATAATGGCCAACAGTGTGGTCAGTGTCAAAAGAGTAGGCCTTTGATTCATGAATGACAGTAGCAGTCTGTGAGATTAAGCTGAATATAGATAAAATATAACGATAAAGATTGTAATTGTAGAAACAGCCAAAAGATCAAGAGAAGATTAAGAGAAACAGACTAGAAGCAAAGAGAAAATGGAAAAGGAAGTGACAGTAGAAAGAGGATTACTTCAATAATAAAACTAGATCCAGGGATAAAAGCATAGGAAAATAGATGGAAAGAAGTACACATGTTAGGTTAATAAATGGAGAAGAGAATGAAGAGGCACAGCAAGGACCATATAAAAAAAGAGTTAAAAGATGAGCGAAAAATGGTGAGTGTAAAAGGAAGAGAGGCAAGATGGGGAAATTGTGGGCTCTGAAATGGTCAGGAGATGAAAGCAATGTTGGTGCAAGGAGTGCTTCACAGTAGCATTGAGTTTTCAGGGCAAGGTGTTCCCAGGTATCAGTGTCCCTTATAACTCACCCGGATTACAAGAAACATCATCCCAGCATCTCATCCACTCCTATGGTTTCAATCACCATCCACAACTTAATAGTTCCTAAACATAACATATCCAGCCTAGCCCAGTCCTCTAAGCAGCTAAGCTCATCCCTTATGCAGCTAAGGTCATGCATCCAATGGCAGAATGATCTCTGTCCGAGGTTCTGAAGCTCCTAGCCTTCACCACTTTAGGTGTCTTTCAAAACCTTCAAACTCAACATTTCCAAAACTGAGCACATCATCTTCCTAAAACCAGCATCTGCTCCTCCAGTGTTCCGTTTCTAAAACACACTATTAATTGTCCCATTCTTTCAGGCTGAAATTCACGGAGTCATGCATGACACCACTATCTCCTCAATTGATACACCACATCTGTCACCTAACTCTATCAATTCTTCCTTTTAAATCTCCAACCTGTCCCTTCTTCTCCATTCCCAGTGCTGACACTCTAGTCTATATCTGTATCATTGCTCACTTGAACTAGATATGCAAGTTCCTGTTCTCCTTCTAATTTCCTTCTAATCGTTTTCCCACCAAATGTATTCTAAGTGATTTAGCTAAATTGATCTCTTAAAACTGCATCCCATGTCCTTTAACCTCCTTTAGGATTAAGTCAGTTCTCCTTCATGTGACCTCCAAAGCTACTTAACTCAGGGCTCTTGCCTCTTTTCTCCATCCCATCAATGCTCCTTATTCTTTCACTTCATGCTCAGATATACTAAACTCCTTGTGGTTACTTGTTTTTGCTGAATCTAGACCCTTGCACATGCTTCTTCACATTTCAATATATTCAGTCATTTGTTTCTGTATCACTTCTCTGGTGGCTCATAAGATTGACAAGCACGGATGCTTCAGTAGTCTTGTGTCTGAATTATTATCAGCACTGTCTTATTATCTCAGCACCTGGCACCTGAAAGAGGCTTAGGAAACTCCTTGAGTAGGTGCAAAATACTGTTCACTTCCTGTATCCCAACCTTTGGAAATTTGTCTGGCAAAAGTTACCTTATTATAGTATTTATACAGAATATTTACAGAATCTATTTTAATTCCAAAAATTCTATATGTACATATATATAAGTAAAAATAATATTTCTAGAAAAGAATAATATCACATAAAATAAATATAAAAGATGTTAAAAATGTCATAAATGGATGGATGGGAAAAGTTATTAATGAAAATAGGAGAACTAAAATACATATTTGGGCAAAAAGAAAAGGATAAAAGAGAAAAAATAGATTGAAAGGAAGGGACAAAGACAATGGGGAACAAAGAAAGATTTCAGAGGTGGAGACATCCTTTAGTGGAGGGGTGGGGGAAGGGAGGATCATTGTAAGAGAGGAGATGCAAATGAAGACTTTTTACAAATCATAATTTAGGAGCAGAGCCACAAGGACTTGGAAGTGAAAAGTGTTCCTGTGTCATGTGTTTTTCAGAAGGTATTTCAAGAGACCAAGGAGCAAGGACTGAGAGTAGCCAAGCATCTGACATGATGGGTAAGGCTGCCTGAGGGTCTTGGGGTAGAGGTGGTTCTTCGGATACCACAGACCCCGAGTATGTAGTTAATCAGAGATCGAGGACATCAGGCACCTCACCAATGGAATAGTCAGTTATGGAAGTGAAAGGTCACTGGGCCCTCGGCTGCAGGATGTCAGGAGTCTGAAATCAGAGTTTTGTTTCCTGCTGCACTGGACTCCTAGCACACTTTGATAGGGAAAGGATACATCCATGCCAGAATCCCATTCTCTGCATTTGCTTAACCTGAGCCTCTTGGGAATGGCAGGGAGGCAAGAGATCCTTATAAAGTCATGTTAAACAAGGTGGGCCTTGTGGATTTACATGGATGATCTGGTAGAAATACACTGGTAAAAATGGCAGTATCTCATTTTCTATATTAGTGAATCAATACTAAAATATTGGATTTATATAGGGACATCCACCCCTGTCCATGGAATGAAAGAATCCAAGCGTTCTTCAGCTGGTAGATAATAGTGTCACTTTGTCACAACCTTGGAAAAGCCTCAAAAGACAAATGGTCCTGTTTACCTGTCAGGAAACAAAGGCTCTAGACAACTATTCCTAAACAGCATACAGTTTTGAAGGATGCCCTCCAGAATGTTGACTGATACAGTGATTTCTCATTAGCTTTTATAAATAAGGTCTTATTTGTCATAAAACATTTAAAGCCTGAACAGGATAACAGTTGCTATCCCTATTTCATGAACAAGGAAACTGATGTCCTTAAGAACTTAAGAGACTTTTCAAAGTCCCAGAGAAATAAAGGAAGACTTTTGATATCAATTCAGTACCTGTCTGTTTTCTTTAGAAGGAAGACAGAGAGATGATACTCAGATCATTATAAACTCAAGTCTTCCACAGTGTGAATTGTCATAAGATTTATAACTTTTATTTATAAATTACAGTTATATGACCACCACCTGTTACTTTCTAGATACCGTGGATATTGGAAACAATTCTACTTCGGGAAAACACAATGAGAAAATAAGTAAGAATGAATAGGAATTTGCTTGATTTTTATGTTACAAATGAAGTGGTGTTTAATGCTAAAGCTTATCATCATTTTTTATACCTTTCATAAGACAAAAAATGAATGTCTTTTAAAGTAACAATTTTTTTCCAAAATGGTTATATCTTCATGTTGCATTTTATTCTGATTTTAAAATGCTTCTTATAAGCATTGGTGTATGTCTTCCCAGAATTTTTCTATGCATATATTAACTCAGTTTGGAATATATTTTTGTATATCTTCATGTGGTAATTCTATACATTTTCTTTTCTTACTTTTTAAAATTAATATATCATACCTAAGCAGTAAAAACATTCAACATTTTAATTGAACTATAAAAAGCCTTACTTGGTGCTTTCACATGTACTAGTCTTCATTTTTAGGGTGGTATAGCATTTTTCATTTGTTATTGGTCATTCATTTTTCCTCTTTATTGAAGTATCTGTCATAGAGTGCTGTGTCAGTTTCCTGTTGTGGTGTTTGTCTTTTTCTTACATTGCTGAATGAATATAGAAAAGCTTATCTGATATATACATTAAATCTTTGTCATATGTGCTGCTAATATATTGCCCTACTTAGTTTCCTCTTATTTTATTTATTTATTTATTTATTTATTTTAATTTAAGATTATTTCTTTATTTTAGAGACAGAGAAAGCATGAGTGGGGGTGCGGGGTAGAGGAAGAGGGAGAGAGAGAATCCCAAGCAGACTCCTTGCTGAGCATGGGGCCCTACTGGGGGTTCGATCTTACCACCCTAAGATCATGAGCCATGCTGAAATCGAGAGTCAGGTGCTTAAGTGACTGAGCCACCCAGGTGTCTCTGTTGTTTTCCTCTTGGGTTTTGTTAATGGACTCTTTTGTCCTAGAGACGTTATAAATTTTTAGGTACTCAAATTTGTCAGCTTTTTTCTCTCTGGCTCTTGGGTTTCCCATCATTTTTATAATAGCCATTTCTAGCTGAAGACTTAAAAAAATGGTGTCTCATCTTTGATTCTAGAACCAAATGTTTGAAGCACCTGGTCATTTTTAATGTTTTTTGCCTCTTTGTTTTGCCTCATGGGTTTTGCCTCTTTGTTTTTATGTGAGGTTGGAGTTTCAAAAATATTACCCACACTACTACATTGTGATTGAACTGCCACTTTAATTACACAGTGCCTTTGCCTGTCTATATACTAGATTTTCTCTTGCAATCAAAGGGGCTGCAGAAAAGAAGAAAGAGCTTAAAGGTAGCACAATCCTGATGACTCACTGGGGGTGAATATTAGAATCAAACTCAAAAGACCCCCTCTTCACCTCCTTCCCAAATCCACTGGAATCCCTAGTTAACTAGAATTTAAACAAAAACTCAAAAAAAAAAAGGAAGAAATGCATTGAAAATACAGATTGGTTTTGGGAGAACAGACTTTTAACCACTTTTTCACATCTTATTTAATGTTCTTCCAATAAGAATTTTCTTACACTTTTAAAAAATTCTTACATGGTGTACAAATTTGTTATTATGAATATCTTTTTTCCTCATTACATAATACCTGGAGTGAATTTAAATGAGACAAGGCTCTCAAAGTCTTTATTTATGTAGGAAATCTGTGGTCATTTTATTACCTACTTGCATGTGAGGAACTCAGAATGCCAAAGATTTTTTTCTAATTTAATATCAAATCTTAAAAGCATTTATATAGTTTAGGGATCCAGATATCAGTTAAAATATGATAGCCAGTATGGAATTGTTGAATCACTATTTTGTACACCTGAAATTGGTATAACACTGCATGTTAACTACATGGGAATTAAAATTTTAAAGATTTTGATGGCCAGGCCCAAGAATTATTAAGACAGCCGATCAGAATTAAGGTTTCTTTGGAACTGGTTTGATGAGAAGTGGTAATTTCTAATTTGGGCAAATATTACAAGACCCATTCAAATTAACTCTCCCAAGGACAAATTTTTATTAACAGAGAAAAGAACAAATTGGTAATGGTTATGAATAGACATATCTCCATATTTTACTAGAGAATAAGACTTACTTTTTTTATGGACTTCTCAGTTTAATGCTTTGTCAAATCATATTCTTCATATTAGTTTATGGTGCACAATGCTCTCTCTCCTTCCACAGCTATAGGCTGAGGAGAAATTTCCCTCCATCTCTTTCTGTAATAAAGGCTTTTATTTATTTATTTATTTGAGAGAGAGAGCATGAGAAAGAGCAGAAGTGAGGGAGAGGGAGAGGGAGAGGGAGAAGCAGACTCCCCGCTGAGCAGGAAGCCTGACTCAGGGCTCCATCCTAGGACCCCAGGATCATGACGTGAGCAGAAAGTAGATGCTTAACCGACCGAGCCACACAGGCACCTTGTTAGTTATAAAGACTTATATTTTTCAAATCTGACTACTGGATTTTGTTAGATAACCATATAAGAAATGCAAGCCCATAGAGTTCAGAAATAGTTACTTGGCAGAAAATAGAGAAAGGCATGAAAAGAATTTCACCTAAAAACAGTAATACAGGTACATAGAGATTTTTTTCTCCTATGGCTTTCTCTCTTATTTCTTAAACCGGAATCAGCTTGAGATCCCCTGTGTTTTTTATTTTCAGATTTCCTTTCTTGTCTTCACCTAAATACATGATGTGTATGATGTACGAGCTGATGATGCTTATGATACCTTTTTAATATTTATTTATTTGAGAGAGAGAGAACACAAGTAGGGGAAGAGCAGGGGGAGAGGGAGGAGCAGGCTCCCCGCTGAGCAGGGAGCCCAAGGCAGAGATCTCAGGACCCTGGGATCCTGACCTGAGCAGAAGGCAGATGCTTAACCAACTGGGCCACCCAGGCTCTCCAATGATACCTTTTCTTAAAAGACTACATCTTAATAATATTACATACACATTATTACATATAGGCTAAGGATTATTACTGGCATCATTAGGATACTTTCTATATTTTTTCTTTTATCTCCAAATACTGACAACCCTTCTTTATCAACATTCCATTTACCAGAACTCATCCTCATGAGCTTCATCGTACTTCCCTTTTTCTCTGCTCTGTTTACCCACTACACCTCCCATCCACAACTTCTCTTTCCTTTTAAATCAGACCACATACGTTGACAACCACCAAAACTCAGTCTCCCTTCAAAGTACTCATTTTGGGAAGATGCACAGCCTTCAAAACTGTCTATGATTACTGAAGGGACTAGCATGAGGAATTTGGCAAAATGGAAGAAAGAGCCAGATTTGGGGACAATATGAATATCCCCCTAAACAGGGGTGTGGAAGGCTTCGGTAGAGCGGTCAAGGTCAAGATTTTGAAAGACTGGACAAGCTCGTGCTCATGCTAAAGACTGGGTAGAACCTTGTTGGCTGCACATGAACTCCCCATAGCTCAGCCTGAGGTATACAGCAGACAATTCACAGTGAGCCCTACTTCCACAGAGTAAGCCAATGAACCTAGAGCCCCCTTTCTTTTTTAAGCTCAAAGTTTCACCTGGAAGCAGAGTCAAGGATCTCATTCGAAGCATGGCTTAAGGTAGAATCACAACACTCGTTCCCAGTGACACTTGTGCTTATTCACATAGACCCACAATGCAGAAATCTTGAGTTTTAAATGCAAGGTGAGAGGCTCCATATTTGCCTATGATAATGAAACAGAGAAGGGCTAATTCTGCAAGGTTAGGCCATTGTTGTACCCCAAATGTTTAGCATGTTTTCCTCCTTTAGCTGTCCTTGCCCCAGGTCAAATGTACTAGCGTCAAAGGAATTCTAACTGCTACACGGCAGGTGAGAAAAACCTGTGCATTAGAAATAGTTAAGCCTTTACATATTGATGCATCCAAGAATATTTTGGGTGAGTAATTTAAATGAATAAATTAATTCTCTTTGTGAAAAATGGAATCCATGTATATAAATGTACAAAATACGTACTTAAAGCAAAAAAAAAAAAAAGGAAAGCACAGTAAAATAAAGGGAGGCATAAAGAAATATTAGAAAACTACAAATTACAAATTGGCATGTAGATTCTTTTTTTTTTAAGAGAGAGAGAAAGCGCACACACGTGCATGAGTTAGGGGAGGGGCATTGGGAGGGGAAGAGAGAGAATCTTTTTTTTTAGATTTTATTTATTTATTTGACAGACAGAGATCACAAGTAGGCAGAGAGACAGACAGAGAGAGAAGGCAGGGGTGGGGGAGCAGGCTCCCTGCTGAGCGGAGAGACGTGGGGCTTGATCCCAGGACCCCGGGATCATGAGCTGAGCCAAAGACAGAGGCTTTAACCCACTAAGCCACCCAGGCACCCCGGAAGAGAGGGAACCTTAAGCAGGCTCCATGCTAAGCTTGATCTCACGACCCTGATATCATGACCTGAGCCAAAATCAAGAGTTGGAGGCTTAACTGACTGAGCCACACAAGCACCCTAGTCCCTTTCTTTGAAGTTTTGTGATTTTTGATTGTTGACTCTTTGTTATGGATAGAAATGTTGTAATCAATGTTGTTGGTTAATGAGGGTTCTCTGTAGATCCCATTATGAAGGCGAGGCTACCTCTGGACTACATGTTCTCAGGAGGACTATAAAGATTGACCATAGCTGGGTGGACCTCCTGGCCTCACAGGAGAGGCAGGGGGAGGCAGCATGTGTGGTGGAAGGGGAGGCAGACCTCTTCCCAGGAGCCTGGGCCTGAAGGATTGTGAAGGAATCTGTCCCTGACAAGCTGGTTTCTCCAGTCAAGAGGATGGAGTTAGTGTCGCTTGTCTGAGGGTGGCCTGTAGTGATCACCTGATAATGGCCTTTCTTTTTTTTTTTTTTTAACTTTTTTTCATTTTTCCAGTGTTCCAAGATTCATTGTTTATGCCCCACACCCAGTGCTCCATGAAATCCGTGCCCTCCTTAATATCCACCACCAGTCTCACCCAACCCCCCAGCCCTCTCCCCTCTGGAATCTTCAGTTTGTTTCTCAGAGTCCACAGTCTCTCATGGTTCATCTCCCCCTCCAATTTCTCCCAACTCACTTCTCCTCTCCTTCTCCCAATGTCCTCTGTGTTATTCCTTTTGCTCCACAAATAAGTGAAACCATAGGATAATTGACTCTCTCTGCTTGACTTATTTCACTCAGCATAATCTCCTCCAATCCCATCCATGCTGATATAAAAGTTGGATATTCATCCTCTCTGATGGATGCATAATACTCCATTGTATATATGGACCACATCTTCTTTATCCATTCATCTGTTGAAGGGCATCTTGGCTCTTTCCACAGTTTGGCAACTGGGGCCATTGATGCTATGAACATTGGGGTACAGATGGCCCTTCTTTTCACTACATCTGTATCTTTGGGGTAAATACCCAGTAGTGCAATTTCAGTGTCATAGGGTAGCTCTATTTTTAATTTCTTTTTTTTAAGATTTTAATTGTTTATTTGACAGACAGAGATCACAAGTAGGCAGAGAAGCAGGCAGAGAGAGAGGGGGAAGCAGGCTCCCTGCTGAGCAGAGATCCTGATGCGGGGCTCTATCCCAGGACCCCGAGATCATGACCTGAGCTGAAGGCAGAGGCTTTAACCCAGGCGCCGCCTCTATTTTTAATTTCTTAAGGAATCTCCACACTGTTTTCCAAAGAGGCTGCACCAACTTGCATTCCCACCAACAGTATAAGGGGGTTCTCCCTTTCTCCACATCCTCTCCAACACATGTTGTTTACTATCTTGTTAATTTTGGCCATTCTAACTGGTGTAAGGTGGTATTTCAATGTGGTTTTGATTTGAGTTTCCCTGATGGCTAATCATGACGAACATTTTTTCATGTGTCTGTTAGCCATTTGTATGTCTTCTTTGGAGAAGTGCCTGTTTACGTCTTCTGCCCATTTTTTTTTATGTGAATATTTGTTTTTTGAGTGTTGAGTTTGAGGAGTTCTTTATAGATCTTAGATATCAGCCCTTCGTCTGTAGAGCCATTTGCGAATATCTTCTCCCATTCTGTGGGTTGCCTTTTTGTTTTGTTGACTGTTTCTTTTACTGTGCAGAAGCCTTTGATCTTGATGAAGTCCCAAAAGTTCATTTTGGGACTTTTGTTTCCTTTGCCCTTGGAGACATGTCTTGAAAGAAGTTGCTGTGCCTGATGTCAAAGAGGTTATTTCTATGTTCTCCTCTAGGATTTTGATAGATTTCTGCCTCACATTGAGGTCTTTTATCCATTTTGAGTTTTTATCCATTTCTTAACCAAAGAAAGACAGGATCCAGTGAATAAATACTCTCTTCCATTTCTAAGATGAACAATTTTTAAAAATAGTTCTTCAAAGGATCCCCACCAGGATCAGGACCCAGTTAACCACAGTGACAACCATCCCAATTGGCTTTCTCTCCTACTCTTTGCTTCTTCCCAGTTTCCCACCCCAGATCCTTGACACAGTTTCACAAGTAAACTTCCTGAACACAAACCCTTATTCAAAATCTGCTTTTGGGAATACCAGGCTAAGACACTCCCATTTCTCTTCTCATTTAGATCTTTAATCCTTTTGGAATTGACTTTTTTGGTGTGATATGAGGTAGAGGTCTAGTTTTCTTCCAACATGGATAACCAATTGTCCCAGCTTCTCCAATTACTCCAATATAATGTTGCATAGGGCATGCATCATGCTACCATATGTCTATACGGTTTTGTTGGGGGACTTTCTAGTCTGAGCCATTGCTCTATCTAATTCTGCATTGATACATAGCACATTCTAGTACTATAAGTTTGTAATATCTTGATATCTAGTCGAGCAAGTTTCTTTCAATTTGATTTTTAAAATCATCTTAGCTATTCTAGACGTTTTCTCTTTCATATAAGTTTTGGTAACATCTTGTCAAGTTCCCTTGAAAATATGATTGAATTTTTATAGAAATTGCTTAGGATTAATTTGGAAAAAATTGACATATCTAAAATATTGAGTCTTCCAATTCATGAACATGACATATCTCACTACCTATTCATGCTGTTTTCTTTTTATATTCTTCATTTATTTATTCAACAAGTATCTATTGCCAGGGATAAAGAAGTGAACAAAATCTCATTGAACTTACATTCTGGCTAGGGTAATATAGACAATACACAAATATATAATATTTTAGATGCCTCTGATTACCTCTTAAAATCTCATTTCCTGCCATCCTTTTCTTCACATACCATTCTGACCTCCTCAAACAAACTAAATAATTTTCTGCTTCAGGACCTTGGCACTTGATTTGACATCACATCAGATGCTTTTCCCTTTATCTCAGCTCAAGTGAGGAAAAAATAGAGTAATGGAGGTATAAAGCAACAAAAACCATGTCTGGCATTTTCACTGTAAGCATCTTTGCCATAGATATTTTTGCTACATTTTTTCCCACATAACTAATTGGCTGTAAGGTAATTTTGCCATAAAAAATTCAGAAATAACTGGTTGACAGTTTGGTTTCATTTCTTCATTGACTCAGTACTCACATTTTTCTATGACATAAAATTGTTGCCTTCATAATGGTTTATACAGTGGTACAATTTGAGCCTACATTTCCCACAGAATTTTGGAATGTCTGTCAATGGGCATGTGAAATATGCTCAGAATAAAAACACTGTAGAAAACTTTCACAATGCAATACAAAGCACAGTTACGGATATGCATCCCAGTATTTGGAAACTGATACTTCTCTTAATGATGGAGGAAATTTTAGTGGAAAAAGAAAAAAAAATGCCATGCTGAACAAGGAGAAAAATCAACAAGTAAAAATAAAATGTATAATACTATGAGCAAAAGACTTTGAAGACAAGTGCTTGGGTATAATTCACAAAATAAAATCAGTTACTTGTACAGTATTGCCATGAATCTGCACTACACATTTTGAATGTATTCAAATATTTTTGAATTGCCTGATAAAGTCCTTTGAATTTTGCTATTCATTTTTCATATTTCATTATGTCCTTTTTAATGAATATCCCTCTTTTATTTTTCATGATTTTATCTTTCATGGCAGAATTGCCTTATGCATGGCCAGTTAGTCAAGCTGCAAAATGTTTGTAGTGAAAATGCTTGCAGCAAATATGCTTACTGAGCAACAAGCTAGCATGAGCAGAAACATGCCATCTTATATGAGGTGGCCAGTGAGAGCCTCATTGACAAGCTGAAACATAAGTAGATGTCACATGAGGTGAAGGAATAATCCATGGTGCTTAGGCTGAGAAGACCTCAGGCCAAAGGCTGAGGCAGGATGTGTGGGATCTTTCAAGGAATGGCAAGGGGACTACTGGCTGGGGAGCTAAAGAGGGTGAGTGGAAAGTGATTTTTAAGGTCATGAAGACCTCATAGGCCATGAGAAAAAATTTTAGATTCTTGTCTCAGTAAGAGGAAAAGACACTGGAGAGTTTTGAGCTGGGGAATGATATAATCTCAGTTAAATTTTTAAAGGATATGCTCTATAAGCCACATGGAGAGTAGTCTTCAGGAGGTGGGATGAGAGATCAGTAAGGAGGCTGTTGTAATGACCTAGGCAAGGGACTAAGCCGGTAGCAGTGCAGGTGTTCAGAAATTGGCAGATTCTGGAAACACACATATAACATGCCAACATGTATGTAAGTGTATATTTCATGTGTTTTGCTTATTTACAAATAAATAATTTAAATTACATACATATATAACATAGAAATGTATTTATACAGATAAACAGAATATATAATATATAAATATGAATGTGTCATATGTGCAAATACATAAAAAGTATAAATTAAATATATACAGAATATGACAATTACATATAATTAAATATGATATAACCATCCCTTAGAATAATGTACTGTTTAAAATATAACTTATTTTACAAGAGAATAAAAATGATTATAAGTGACAAAAAAACTTAGAAATGGACATTATTAATGATTTGATAGGAGAGTACTATGATATGATTAGACAAGGAAACTAAGTTATTTTGTGATACATAACATTTTAACATTTTGTGATACATAATTGTGATAGAACTAGAGTGTTATATACCAAACAAGTAAGCCTAATTAGTCAACAAGACTTTGTTCATGATTTAAATATTGGGGAAGTTTGTTAAAATCTTAGAAGCTTTAAAGTACATGCCTAAATCAGGGACTGCTGTCAGGAAGCGGCAACTGGTGCCCGAATGGGGACAGGAGAGAAGAGAAATGAAACAGGAGAAGAAGCCCCAACGTGAGTTTTACATGGCCGGCTGTGCCTTTTTCCCGCTGGTGAGTTGTGGGTATGGGTAATATATCGCAGGGTACGGGTAATATAAAGAGCACAAAGGATTATCACCCTTAAGTATGTTTGTTGCGATGGCTCCTAAGGTGGGAGAAGCAAAAGTCAGCAAGGACAAACTTTTAAAGGTAATTAAAGAACATTGCTCCTAATTCCCTATATTAGGGACTTCAGATTTAACGACATGGGAAAAAGTAGGACATGAGTTAAAACTTCTGCCTGCTAAAGGAAAACCAATTCCAATTACTATATGGTCTACTTGGACTCTTATTCGCTCTGTTCTGTAACTTTTACAAACCCCAGTATCTCAGGTAAAAATCAAAAACAGGGTGGGCCCAAGTGGAACATCAATCAGTATTTAAACTAAGTTAAGTTTGTTGGTTTAATTAAGATAGACATGTCTTTAAAGTTATCAGCATTAAATGTAAAACTTTATCTACTGAGGTTTGCTGAAGGTCAAATAAATTCATATTATCTCTGTTGAAATTTGTTAACAAAAAGATGACTAAACTGATAGTTAATTGTTTGTCTCAAAGTTTTCATGGGTAATTGTTGAGATAACTTTCAAAATCTTTGGTAACCCAAAACTTTAAAGTTTTCCTTAAATAATAAATGAAATAAAATTTGTTGAACATCTAGGTCTTTTCCAAAGGGGATAAAGTGCTAAAACATTGATTACTGGACATAGGTTTATGCTTTTAACTTACTACAAAGAACTAAGAATATTTAAATCTGTTGGTAAACATGTTTTGTGCTTAACTCATTCACAAATTTGCCATTCAAGAATTCTGGTGTAACAGTTCACAATTGGTTACTCCTTGGTCTTCACTGAAAATTAAAATTTCTAAAGAGTGAAAAATTCTACTAACTAAGTCTGATGGAAATAAGGGACACAACTCTATGTAAAAAAGTAGGAGATATATAAAAAAATGAAAAATGGAAATTCATTTTTGTTAAAGGTAAAAAAGGTAATTTTGTCCTAAATGAGGTGGTTGTTTTTTTTAAAAAATGGCTTAGGACAAAATCTAAATGCAAAAAAAAGTTGTAAAAAGTTTGTAAAGAAAAATCTTTGGAAACAAATTTTAAGTGTGGTCAGGATAAACTAAAATTAAAATAAATAAATTTTAAAGACACTGGAAAAAATAGAAAATCGGTTTTCACTCTGTTCAAAAGACAAAATATTCTCAATTTTTGGTCTGTTCTTGATAATAAAATGCAAATAGTTGTTTTCTCTCTGCCTGCCTAGAAAAACCAGTTTCTATGTCTTGCCTTAACACGTCTTTAACATCCCTTGCCGCCTCCTGACGGTGTACAGGAGAAAAATGAGGTATAAACAAGTCAGCTGCAAGAGAATGGGAGCAGAGGGCGACAGTCTTTTCTACATTTCTATAAATGATATAATATGTAATATGTAAATGTATAAACTTTTAAAATATTGTATTTATATAATACATAATTATGTAAAATAACATAAAGTTATAAAACTGTATTTTATACATATAAACATACATATATAGCTTATTTATTATAGATAAATATGTAGTATTTCATACATAGCATTGTAGTATAATATATAGTTTTATAAATATAAGTATGTTATATATAGTATATAAATATAGATACATATATATGTATATCTAGAGCTCCCCAATATTCCTGGCCATCTGGAAGGCCACACACAGGTCTAGGATACCCAGGGCTGGGCACAGGCTCAGGAAAGACCTAAGATAACCCTCACCTGTCACCTCTGCCTAACCAGGAGGCTCTGTGCAAGCAGGAAGTGACAGCGAGGATGGAATTGTCAACTGTCTAGCTGTGCATTGAAGGCATGCATCAACACAGGCATTTCTAGCCCCTTGGCAAATACCGGGTGACTTATCACTTCCAGCTCTTTAGGGAAATTTCTTTCCAGTCATTAATTCACCATTAAACTGAGCTGAAACTTCAGGGGTCACACGGCAAAATACACAGACTTTACAGAATTAGTTCAGAAAAAAAGTACTAAATAAACAACAAAAACCAACAGGAGTAACAACAAACAGCAATGACAACAAACTTTGGGAAAAGGGGGGGGGTAATCTGATCTCCAGAGTTATCACATATTATTTAAGATATTAGGTTTTTAAGAAAAAATTACTTGACATGCAAAACAAGCAACAAAGTATGGCTCCATACTCAGGAAACATAGAAACTGTCTGTACGTGAGGAAGACCAGACACTGGAATTACTAGACGAAAGACTTTATTTAAATCAGCTATTTTAAACATGTTTAACAAAGCCACATAAGAAGTTAGAAAATGATTTCTCACCAAATACCAAATATCAACAAAGAAATAGAAATTATTTAAAAAGGACCAAATATAAATTCTGAGAATAAAAAGCATAATATTTGAAGAAAAAAAAAGAGAAAAGTACAATATATAAAATAAAAAACAAAGAAAAAAGTGGATGGACTCTGAAAACACATTGCTTGTGTACTCATATACATATTCACATATATGTACATATACATACGTACATATGTACATATGTACAATTTTCACTATTCAGAGTAGATAAAGTCATCCCAAACACAGAATTTGCTAATTTTGAACCATTGGTTCTAGAGGAAGTATAGGGTTATGTTCCTGTGAGCCTCTGGCCACAATATACTAATCAATATATACCCTTTTTTGTGAGTATTTTTGTGAATGCTTCTATTTAAAGATATCTTATTTAATGTATACATTAATTCATAAATGTTGAGCTCATAGCCAACAGCATTAGAACGCATGCCTGAATAAAGCTTATCTAACACACAGATTTTCTCCATAGAGCACATCACAACCTTTTTGTGCTTAGGAACATGACATAGCACATCAGAACTACTACTATTTTAAACAACACAATCACCAATGAAAGCGCTGAATAAATGTCCCATCAGTGACTTGAATGATCCACTGCTCTGCCCATGTCTATGAGTGACCGTGAAAGTGCCATAAGTATCGATTTAGGGGTTAAAAAGATAACTTTTAGCAAGTGGGTGAGTTCACAGATATGGACACCATGAATAATGAAGACTATGCATGTATTTTTTTTCATTCTTTTTAAAATTAGTGTTTTTTAAAATTAGATAATACATAGGTTCTCATAAGAAATAATTTCATTACTGTTATTTGCTAGATAGTCTACCGTTTGGTAGACTATGAATATGAATTATGAATTATGACTATGAATTAATCATATCCACCTTGTTAAATGTATTAATTGGGCCTCCTCATTTTGTGCACTTGACCTCTCATAGACTGAGGTGGTAAAAATAAAGTTGCTACTAGGAGTGGTTGCTATCTATTTTTCATTGTATCTCCCATAATTACTACTGGCTTAAAACTTTTTGGTCTAAATTACATTTCCTTTGATATTCAGACCATGACTCCCTGGTTTCTTTTTGTTGATATATGCTGAATATACTTTTGCCTATACATTTATTTTCAATATTTGTAAAGTATCTTTTTCCATAAGTCTTCTGTATAGGATTAAAAGGTGGAGTTTAGGGGTACCTGGCTGGCTCAGTCGTTTGGGCATCTGCCTTTGGCCCAGGTCACGATCCCAGGGTCCTGGGATGGAGCCTCACATCAGGTTCCTTGCTCAGTAGGGAGCCTGCTTCTTCCTCTGCCTGCTCCTCCCCCTGCTTGTGGTCTCTCTCTCTGACAAATAAATTAGAAGATCTAAAAAAAAAGTTGGAGTTTACTCTGTAATTCAATCTCAAAATCTTTATTTTAATAAGTGAGTTATTTCCATTTAGTTTTATAGATAGGACCAAAATGCATGGTATTGTTTGTGTCATACTAATTTTTATTACATATTCTAGTGTGTCTTGGATATTGAAAATGTCGACACTCTGTATTCTGACTTCTATGCATTTATGTGCATGTATGTACTTCTAATAGGAAGGTTTGCATTTCTGTTCCAGTGATTATATTTGGGTACATGACTACCTAGCTAGACTAAACCTCTCGATCTTCCCTGGGGCTAGCCTTGTGACAAAGTTCTCGACAGTGGCCTCAGAGCTGAAGGAATGTGAGCCACTTCTGGGTCTTTCCTTTTAAAAGAAATGAATGGTTGAATTGTACTCATTTCTCATATTTTCACTGGTTAGGAGTAAGTGTGTACTTCTGATATTTAGAAATGTTTGTATTTTTGATCTAGTGATTACTCTTAGAATTACTTTTATATACTCCCTCTTTAGATAGCACCCATTAATTTCTTACCCCCCAAATTGATAAATTTAGCATGTGTCCTCTTTCTTTGTCCACTCTTTCCTTTCCCACCCAAGTTTAGATCATAATGTTATTTTTTTTTTATTTTTGGTGTCAAATAGTTTTTTTTTATGTTAATTCCAATATAGTTAACATACACTGTTACATTAGTTTCAGGTGTACAATATAGTGATTCAACAATTCCATACATTATTCAGTGCTCATCATGATACATGTACTCGTAATCCCCTTCACCTAATTTACCCATCTCCCCCACGCACCTCCTCTTTGGTAACTATTAGTTTGTTCTCTGTTTTTAAGAGTCAATTTTTGATTTGTCTCTTTTTTCTTTGTTCATTTGTTTTGTTTAAATTCCACAAATGAGTGAAATCATATGGCATTTGTCTTTGATTTTTTTAAAATATTTTATTTATTTATTTGACGGATAAAGATCACAAGTAGGCAGAGAGGCAGGCAGAGAGAGGGGGGAAGCAGTCTCCCTGCTGAGCAGAGAGCCTGATGTGGGGCTCGATCCCAGGACCCTGAGACCATGACCTGAGCCGAAGGCAGAGGCTTAACCCACTGAGCCACCCAGGCGCCCTTGTCTTTGATTTATTCACTGAGCATTATACTCTCTAGATCCATCATGATGTTACCTGTATGTGTATCTTTCAGCTCTTAAATGTGCTTGATATCCCTCCTTGATTTGTCCAAATAACATGCTGTGAGTCCAACAGACAATGATCTTGCTCTACCACCCATATTTCCCCCTTCCTCACAAATTTTTGTATTATATCATTTCTATGTTGTCAGCACATGTATGTTTAATATCCCACTCTGTGACCTCATCCCCACTTTTATTTTTATCCTTTTTGCCAAAATTTTTCCAGCCTTATCTTGGTTTGCTGAGGTGGATCCTCAAGTGGTTTTCTCAATAATTATTCATAGGAACAACAATCCCAGAATTTTCCTGTTCAAAAGTATTTGGTTTTATTTTTTATATGTGAAAAATAATTTAATCGCTATTTCTAGAAGCATCTTGTAGATTTTTCTCAACTTTCTGGTGGCATTAGGTGTTTGTTACTATAGAAAATTCTATAGCAAGATCCCCCTCCCTGGAAAATGACTTAACATTTTTTATCTAGGTTGCCTATTCCATTTTTTCTTTATCTTTAAAGTCCAGTAAATTTGTTGGCATATATATCAGGGTTGACAGTTTGGAGTCAATTTTCTATGCTGTAGGGCAGAAATATATGTACTTAAGTATACTCAGTTTTTTGTTCTATTTCAGAAACTTTTTTCTTGAATTTATATCAAAGCACTTCTATTATTTTGATTTTCTTCTTTAGGAAATATGCTGACTAGTTGACTATCTTCCATTGATTATTTTATTTCTAATTTTTCTAAACTTCCTGGTTCATCTTTTATAAATCGCCCTTAAATAATCTCTTTTATCCCTTCTAAATTTGTCATCATTTTTCCAATGTTTTTTTTTCTATTTCATACTTAAGTTCTTGCTGTTATAAACATGGGTTATAGCTTCAGCTTTTCAAGGCAAACCCCTAAATTCCTGGACATACACTTGTGATTTCTGAAATCTACTTTTCCTTGACCCTTCTGACACTCCCCTTCTTCTCTGTCAGTTCCTATCTGATTTCAGCTACCTTTTGTGTTTTCTTTATTGTGAATGAGAAAACCTCATGTAAGTAGGTAAAAATATACTATAAATGACTAGCATAAATAAATGTAGGTTGTTTTGTTGCTATTTTTGTTTTCAGTGTGATGACAACCAAGGTGATATGTTGGTAGCCAGAGATTTAGCACTACAAAGGTAGAATAAAGACTTGAAAATATTTGAAGCTTACTGACATGTTAAGCTTATTTTCTTTTCTGTTTGAAGGAAGAAAGAGAAGATATTTACATAAAAAAAGCAATGTCCAAAAAGGTAAAAGTCTGAGAATTCACACCTGTGTACTTACTGCAACCCTTGTCTTCCTGCCAGACCCATCTTTCCTGTACCCCAGAAATCTCCAATGGAGTTCATAAATAATGATTGTTTAGAGTACAGGCTAAGTTGTTGTAACAATTGAGAGCCCGAAATACAGTGGCTTAAACCATATCATTTATTTCTCTTTCGTCAAACAATCCAGAAATGGAAGGAAGAGACTGCCTTCCTCAACACATGGTTTCCTTCTCTGAGTCCAGAAAAGCTAGTGTGGTTGCCATTGTCTCCCAGCCAGTGGGAACGAGAAAAATAGGCAGGGAAATCACCTATTGATTTCTTTTAATGGAAAGATCCAAAGTCTTCTGCTCACAGAACCTGGTATTATGGCCAGAGCTAGCTGCCAGTGAGGCCAGGAACTAAAATCTGTAGTGAGGCAGCCATGGGTTTAGCTGTAACTCTATTCCTATGGAAGAAAGAGTGATTGTGGGGGACAAATACCAATCTGCCTACTTGCCTTACATGTTTTTATCCAAAGCCACTGACTTCTTCATATTTGGAGGAAAACTCTGACTCATATTGGTTCAAATCTGGCCTCTTGTCACCTAAGACCCTTGGCAAGAATAGGAGCTGGATATAGCATGGAGCTACATGGCCAGAGACAAGCTAACCCTGAATGGGAAATGAGGGACCAGGAGAAAATGTTAGAAAGGTTTGTTATAACTAATGAACACAGCCCTCAACAGAACAAGGAGAAACAGAGGGAACTCGAATTAATTAAGCAGAAGCTAGAGTCCTGGTGTCACCTCAGATCTAAGCCTGGGACACAGTTATTTAAACCAAACTCAGGCAGAGCATACATACTGTGTCCGTGCAGTAGACAATGAAAAAGATCAGTGATGCTTCATTCTCTGCACCTGGTTCTGCAATTGTTATTTCCATTGTGTTCCTTCTTTTCTTCATCCTCTTTGCTTCCTTTCTTTTCCCCTTCCTTCTCCCATTCTACATGTTCTTCTTATAGACTTTCTTTCTTTTTGTTCATTTTTTAGCATCACATCATACGAAAGACTGTTACTAAATTTATGAGACACTCAGAGGTGGCTGGGATTTTTCTTGTGGAATCAAAATATATGGGGATATATTTTGTTTCCTTTCCATTTCTTCTGATTATTTCTGTCATTTTATCATTTTATATACATGCACACACACACACACACACTCACACACACAACTGAGCTCCTCCCATTTTATATATGTGTATTACATATATTTCTGTAAATAATATAAATAAAATTTAAACATATAGTATAAATAAATGCACACATATATTTCTAGCATCTCTATCATATCTATATTTGCCTGTATTGTCTTAGTTATTTCTTAGCTTATACTTACCCGGGTCCAAGATTTTGTTCCTCTGAGTTTTTGTGAAACCTGTCTTACCTGTTTTGTTAAAATGTTGAAATTGGTAGTTTAAGCACAAATTGATTTTGTTCCTTCTAACTCCTTTTCAAAACTGTTCTCTGAAATAGTTCTCTTTCTGCCCCAAGATGAAGTCTTAGGTAAGCCCTGGAGCTGTGCTAGTCCCTTTTTGACAGCAGTGATATTCTCATTCAATATTAAGAAGCCTGAACTGATAACGCAGTTAAGGAAGTTAGGTGAGACCAGACTCTTCTCTTATCCACACTCTTGTCTAACCCTCCTCAGTATCAGTGCTTTTAGCTAGTTCAAGTTGTGGAAGAGGGAAAGAAGGACATAAGGAGCAGGAATAGCCCTCTTCTGGGCTATGTCCTTCATGTCTCCAACATAAGGAGGATGCATGAGCCATGTGTGTGGGCTCTTTAAAGAACCCCTCTTTAGGAAGAATCTCTCCACTGAAGTTCCTCTAACGCGGGAGTTCCAGCTGATTGCCTACCACTTCCCCCTTAAGGGAGGTCCACATACCTGCCAGGGTCATGTCGTCCATTCAAATCATCTTTCTTTACAGAATATCTTTCAAGAAAAGTTAACTGAGCTCCTCCCCTCCCCAGAGAAGCCCATGAGAATCGTGCCTTCTCATGATCCCAGTGGGTGTATAGCTGGTTCCCCATACTGTCACCATCTCTAGACTTGACTGTATTTGCTATGCTATAATTTTTGTGCCTGTGACTTATCCATTCCATAACTGGAAGCCTATATCTTCCACACTCCTTCACCCATTTTGCTCATTTCCCACCTCCTCTTCTCTGTTATCAGTTTGTTCTCTGTATTTACTGACCTGTTTCTGCTTTTTGTTTGTTTGTTTATTCATCTGTGCTGTATCTTATATTTCACATATAAGTGGAATTAAATAGTGTTTGTCTTTCTCTATCTTACTTATTTCATTTAGCATAACATCTTCTAAGTCCATCCAGGTTGTCACAAATGGCAAGAACTTATCCTTTTTATGAGTGAGCATGCACGTGCACGCACACACACACGCATACACACACACACACACACATCTTCTTTATCCATTCATCTATCAATGAACACTTCAATTGCTTGCATATTTTGGCTATTGCAAATAATACTGCAATAAACATAGGAACACATAAATCTTTTTGAATTAGTATTTTGTTTTCTTTGGGTGAATACCCAGTAGTAGATTTATTGGATTGTATGGTATTTCTATTTTTAACTTTTCAAGGAACCTCCATATTATTTTCCACAGCGGCTGCACTGTTTACATTCCTACCAACAGCATGCAAGGGTTGCTTTTTTCTCCACATCCTCACCAACACTTTTTATTTCTTTTCCTTTTGGTTTGGATTTGAATTTCCCTGATGATTAGTGATATTGAACATCTTCTCATGTGTCTGTTGGCCATCTGTAGGTTTTCTTTGGAAAAAATGTTTGCATCCTCTACCCATTTTCAACCAATTTTTAAAATATTGAGTTGTATAAGTTCTTTATATATTTTGGATGTTTACCCTTTATTGGATATATCATTTGTGAATATATTCTCTCATTCAATAGGTTGCCTTTTCATTTTGTTGATGTTTTTCCTTCACTGTGCAAAAGTTTCTATTTTGGTGTAGACCCAATAGCTTATTTTGCTTTTATTTCCCTTGTCTAAGGAGCCAGGTCCCGAAAAAATGTTCTGAGGCTGGTGGCAAAGACATTAGTGCCTGTCTTTTCTTCTAGGAATTTTATGCTTTCAGGTTTCATATTTAGGTCTTTAATCCATTTTGAGTTTACTTTTGGATATAGTGTAAGAAAGTGGTCCAGTTTCATTCCTTTGCAAGTAGCTGTCCAGTTTTCCCAGCATCATTTCTTGAAGAGACTTTTACTCATTGTAAAAATATTCTTTGCTCCTTTGTCGTAAGTTAATTTAGCGTAAGTGTGAGTTTATTTCTGGGCTCTCTATTCTGTTCCATTGATCTGTGTTGTCTGTTTCTTTGCCAATACCACACTGTTTCAATTACTATAGCTTTGTAATAGATTTTGAAACCTGGGAGTGTGATGTCTCCAACTCTGTTGTTGTTTCGCAAGATTGCTTTGGCTATTTGGGGTCTTTTGTGGTTCCATATAAATTCTAGTATTATTTGTTCCAGTTCTGTGAAAAGTGTTGTTGGTGTTTTCATAGAGATTGATTTTTATCCTTCATTCTGTTGATGTGGTATATCACACTGATTGATTGGCAAATGCTGAATCATCCTTGCATTTCTAAAATAAATTCCACTTGGTCATGGTGAGTAATCCTTTTAATGTATTGTTGAATGCAGTTTGCTAGTATTTTGTTAAGGATTTTTGCATCTTTGTTCATCAGGGATGCTGGGCTGTAGTTGTCTTTCTTTCCTTTTTTTTTTTCTTCTCCTTCTTTTCTTTCTTCTCCTCCTCTCCCTCCTCTTCTTCCTCGTCCTCCTCCTTCTCCTTCTTCATCTTTGTCTTTGTCTGGTTTTGGTATTAGGGTAATGCTGGTTTTATACAATGGCTCTGGAAGCTATCCTTCCTCTTCTATTTTTTTTGAAATAGTTTGAGAAGAACAGGCATTAACTCTTCTCCAAATGTTTGGTAGAATTCCCCTGTGACTCCATCTAGTCCTGGATTTTTGTTGGTTGTTGGGAATTTTTTGATTGTCAGTTTAATTCCATTACTAATAACTGGTCTGTTTGGATTTTCTATTTCTTCCTAATTCAATTTTGGATGATTACATGTTTCTAGGAATTTATCCATTTCTTGTAGGTTGTCCAATGTGTTAGCATATATTTTTTTATAGCAGTCTCTATAATCCTTTGCACTTCTGTGGTGTTGGTTCTTATTTTCCCTCTTTCATTCCTGATTTTGTTTCCTCTCTCCTTTTTTCTTGATGAGTCAGGCTAAAGGTTTATTAATTTTGTTTATCTTTTCAAAGAACTAGCTCTTTGCTTCATTGGTATTTTCTTTTCTTTTCTTTTGGTTTCTATTTCATTTAATTTTGGTCTGGTCTTTATATTTCTTTCCTTCTACTAAACTTGGGCTTTATTTATTCTTTTTCTAGTTCCATTAGGTGTAAGGTTAGATCACCTATTTGAGACATTTCTTGTTTCCTGAAGTATTCTTGTATCACTATAAATTTCCCTCTTAAAATTGCTTTTGTTGTGTCCAAAGGATTCTGGACTATTGTGTTTTCATTTTCATTTGTTTCTATATGTTTTCCTTTTATTTCTCCTTTGAGTTCCTCATTGACTCACTGGCTGTTTAGTAACATGTCAGCAGCATCATTTTTATATTTTTGTTTTCTCAGTGAGAAGGAGAGGCAGACATAGAATCCAAACTCTGAGTAACAGAGCCCTATGGAACAGAGGCAAACGAAAAGGTAAAAAGAAAAAAAATTAATTTAAAAAAAGCATGCATTTTCCATTTTCAGTAACTAAACATCTAAATTCCCATGCTTTATTCTATGCTTTTAGTAACAAACCTACTTCCCTATTGCTTTATGTAGCTGTACTGTTGAGAAATGTATCAGATTTAGTCAATTTCCAAAAGGTGACAGGGAGAGAAAGATGATAATACCACAAAAAAGTAATTCTGTGATGAATCTGCAACCACAACCTAGGACCCTTGGTGCCAATGCAGTGCTCCCTCCACTGAATGGATAACTTTCAGGACTGGAAATAGTTGTAGACATGAAACACAGTGTAATTCATAGGTGATGTACCTGTCTTTCTTCATGTCCCATGACCTCGAGGTAATCATGTGGACTGGAGGGTGTCAGTTTATTTCTCCTGCCTCAGTTTACTCATCTATAAAGTAAGATAAATAATAATAGCTTGACTGTCCTCCAAGGCCCATCTCAGCCTCATTAGAGCTTTGTATCCTGTGGTTTTGATGAAAGGAGAACCTAGCTCACACACTAGTCCCAAGAGGATTTAAACAGAGAGAAACTGAGAGCAAGAGAATGTGTGTTTGTCAATAATGGCTACTGCTCAACAAACTCAGATTATGACCAGGGTTAGCTGGGGTATAAATTTGGCCACCTCATGAGAAAGGAGAGGACAGAGAAAGCAAAGAGAAAGCAGAGAGGGCACAGGTATCTTCTCATGGGACAGTGGGCCTTCAGGAAAAGAGAGGGGTGGCAGTAAGGAGGGAGGAAGGGTGGGAGAGTGGCCCAGGACTGGCTAGTTTTCCTGGGTATACCTATCACTTCAGCACCATGAGTGACAGGAGAGGGGTGTTCCACAGAAAGCCACACTTACATGGATGACTTTTTACACCTGGCAATCATACTAACTACCCTACTGGGTACAGTCATATTCTTTGGAACTCATCAGTGCAGAGCAATTTTTAGAGAAAGCTTCACCTATTTATTTGTGGTCTACATGTTCCCTATTTTACATGTCTTAAGTCTTTAGTACTAATAGCCATGCTGGTGATTCTTTTATGCAGGTTTGGGAAACCCTTCTTTCAGTATACCTTCATAATATCTTGATAAACTTCCTAAGGTAATACTTTGTAGGGAAGAACATGCTTGACCTTGGAATGTGATTCCTCTCAGAATAGGACTCATCAATAAACATCTCATGGGTCCATTTTTATCTTGATGAGATTTTAAAAACCCTTTGGGTAATTGTTATAGCAAAGGCCTCACAAATGAAAGCTTTTTGTGATTGGTTGAAGAAAAAAATCCTTTCCAGCCTCATCTGATCATAATCTATTTAAAGGAAAGATGAGTTATCGTTGAGTATCTGGAGATTTTTCTCCTGGGACCTGAACTATCCAAATTAGTACCCCAGGATGCCAGCCATGGGCACAGACCTTTAGATAGAAAAAGCATCAAGTGTGTGTCTCTGACCCCAACATTCAAGAATATTTGAATAATGACAGACCCAAACATGCTCATGGACACGACTCAGTCTTTCTTTGGACACAATCAAAATATAAATCAGATACTGTATTCTTCTGGGATGTATTTAAAGTCAACCCTTTGGGCTATCTCTAACTCTATGCCTTTTAGAACTTGGACATCAGTTTCTATAAGTTCCCCTTCATTGAGTTAGTTTTGACCTCTTTGCTCATTTTTGCCACCACTTTCAGCACAAATATCTTCTTTCAGGTTTAGGGTTTGGGGAAGCTATCTGACTGTAGAATCCCCCATGAAATCTCCCTTGAAACCTTGTATTTCTGCCTTTTACCTCTGTCTCTTTACTAAAGGAAATCTTAATTTAATCTGTATTTCTTTTCTGTGAGCATTGATTTTTCTCATCTGCAAAGTGAGGATAGTATTAGTTCCTGTTTGATAATTTGTTCTAAGGATGAAGTAAGTTAATAGAGGCAAGGTCTAAGGATAGTTCGTGACAGAAAAGAAGCACCTCGTAGATGTCTAACTTCACTATTTTTCTCACCCAGTTGCTTCAGAAATCTACAAAACACTGTTTCAAATTTATTTGGAGATAATAGTAAAAGAAATATAGGATGAATCTCAGTTAGGTATCATCTTTGTAAGTAAGTCTAGGCCAGGGTTCAGCAAACTATGGCCCACAGGACAAATCCAGCCGATCGGCTGTTTGTAAGTAAAGTTTTATTGGAACACAGCCACATCTTTTCATTTCCATATTATCTACAGATGCTTTCATAATACAACAGCGGATTTGAATAGTCACAACAGCAATTAGGTACCTTAAGTATTTACTATCTGTTAGTTTACAGGAAAAAGTCCCTGACTCCTGATTCATTCACACATTTGCTACGTTTCTCCAAGTACTAGACTGGCTTCTGAAAAGTTACATTTGAATGGTGTTTTTGTAAAACACTACCATTTGCAATGTAATGTTATAAACAAGAGACATTTGTGTTATTTTTTTACTTTCTCAGGGAGTAAACCAGTCATCACCAGGGCTTTGAGAAGAGGCAGAAAAAGAGGTAAAAGGAAGTAAATAAGATACTTTTAATAAGTATCTAAATTCTTATTTTATACTCTGAGTTTTGAGTGATCAATCAATTTACTTAATTGCCTTTTTGAATAAGTAACAAATGTTAGGATAGTCATTGGCATTGGTTAACTTCAACAAGACAAGATGATATAATACCCACTCCATTGATTAGCCAGTTGATCTGAGAGATCCCAGGCCTTCTTGGACCTGTAGAGGACTTCTATTACTACAGTGATAACTTTTGAGGAAGGAAATATAAAGAAAAAAATATAATAGGTATGACTTTTGTATTATGGAGGGCACACATTGCATGGAGCACTGGGTGTGGTGCAAAAACTATGAATTCTGTTACGCTGAAAAGAAATTAAAAAAAAAAAAAGGTATGACTTTCATGATATTTAACTGACCCTCCTCTTGCCCACATAGAGAGCCACAGGTTGCCCATCAAGGGGGACCCTAGGTGGTAATACAAGACTTGTGTCCCAATTTCCAAACTTCTTTTGGTTGTGTGACTTTGGATTATCATTTGTGGGTTTTTGTTTTTGTTTTTTGGCCTCAATTTCCTTCTCTGTAAATGGGTGGGTGGCAGGTGAATTAGACTAAGTGACCTTCTAGGCCCACTCCAGCCCTAACAGAACTAACTCTGGAAGGACCATGGCCACCCACACTTCCCATTCCATAGAGAAGCCCCAGTTTTTGTGTTTAATGAGTCCCCCTCAGTGCTGGTCAGAAAGGCAGGAGCACCTGCCTCTGAAGGTGCTCCTTCATTTTAAGACTTGCAATGCCTGCTTCAACAGATTCAGATCCCAGTGCCCCCACCCAAGGCATGTGCAGAGGTCCCCTCCCTGAGTAATTTGCACTTCTAGCACACTCTACTCTGAGTTTCCTTTTTAGCCACAGAGAAAGCTCATATGAAGGAGAAGTGAAATAAGCAGAGAGCAAGGAGAGAAGAGAGACACTGCCCCAGCTAGGTGCCCCATTGCAATCTTGCTTTCTGTCCCTGAGCTGATTCCTCAAGACAAAACTAAAAGTTGAGAATTTTATCTCCAGCTACATAACTTCAAAGCAATAATACAACAGGAGGAAAATCATGGCACAATGGGGAGTTGTGGTCAACAAATTTGGATATTCAGACACCTCCGCACAAAGCTTTTAATGTAGGGTTTCGAAGAATGACATTATCTTTGTGCTTCTAATCTGCCATAAAAGAAAGACCTAGAAGGGTAATGAGTTTATGGGGAAAAGCCCTCCCATACATTTTAAATTATAAAAGAAAGATCTCAAGATGGGTGTGATCAAAACAGCGCACAGTTGTTCAGAAAGATGGAATGAAAAAAATAATGCTTCTTTTCAGGTCCAAGAATTCCCAGAGATACACATATAAATTTTTGCCTTCCGGAACTTCCTGTGACCTGTGGAGAGGCAAAGGGGACTTTATATAAGGAGAAAATGATACAAGGTGGGTTTCATGATCTTCTGTGCTTTTTAACTGGAAAATACCCATGTGAATAATATATTATTCAGGGGGTAGATGCCTGTGTTGGGGGTTCTCCCAAGACCATCCCTAGGTTTGGTGATTCACTAGGAGGACTCATAGGACTCAGCATATAGTGAACTCATGGTGATATTTTATTAGATTGGAAGGGTACAAAGCAAAATCAAGGGAGGAAAAAACACAAAGGACAAAGTCCAAAGGAAACCAGGTGCCAGTGTCCAAGAGTCTCTCCCAATAGAGTCATACAGGACACACTTAATTCTCTAGCAATGAATTGTAGTAACACATGTGAAATGCCATCTACCAGAGAAGCTGCCCCCAACCTTGGAGTCCAGGTTTTTATCAGGGGCTAGTCACATAGGTGTCTTCTGCCTAGCAAATGCCAAAATTCCAGAGTCCCAGAAGGAAAGCAGGTTTTCGGCATAAACCATTTATATTGTTCATATAAATAGTTTAGGACAGTGAGACACTCTTTTAAGGTCTGGGAATGGTGACACCCACCCCCCAATTGCAAGTGCCCCAATGCCAGCCAAGATCCAACCTTGCAAACCAAACTTTCTAAAGATGGAAGCCTCCAGTCTAACCCATTAGCTCTTTTCTGTACAGCATCCCAGATAGGCTGGAGGAAAGATGGCATTTCCACACTTGCAGTTCATAAATATAACAGGACATCTCTCCTTTCCCCATGGAGATTGTCCCCAGGATGCCCATCTAGCACCCAATGCAAGACCAAATACTTCAATATCAGGGTGAAATATGTACACATTTGAAAAATCTGGTGACAGTCTTCACAGCTCCATTCCCCTTAACATATGTACAGCCTTGTGCCAATGGGGAGGAGCACAGAATTTAGAATTAGAGGACCCAGATTCAAGTTTCAGATACCACGAGTGTCTGTTCTATCTGGGCCAAATTACTAGTTTCTCTTACCCTGAACTTCCTCCCATACAAAATGGGAATAATAATAAAACTTGCCTCACCATGTTATTATGAGGGGGGAAATGAGATGACAGATATAAAATACTTCACAAATCATAACTGTTAAAGTACAGTACAAATGTTCATCTGCCATAATTGATTCCCCTCCTTCCCAAATATAGTTCTTAGGCACCAACAAGTATCAACGTTTGCCCTATGACCATATTGCAGATGTGTAATTTAACTTTTCCCACTTGACATTTCCATAATCACTTTTCCCATAAAGTAGCAATGAGTCCAAAATATGAGAAATAATTTTTTGGAGAGGAAGAGAGAGAAAGGGAGAGAGAGGAGGAAGGAGAGAGGGAGAGGGAGAGAGAAAATCCCAAGCAGACTCCATGCCCAGTGTGGAGCCCAATGTGGGACTCAGTCTCAGGACCCTGAGATCCTGTCCTGAGCCAAAATCAGGAGTCAGATGCTCAACCTACTGAGCCATGCAGGTGCCCCCAAAATATGAGAAATAACTAATTGCCATTAGCTGGATGGTCAATATTGTGCAAGAGGAAGAAGATGTGTGACAACAGCTGCCACATGGTCACCCATGTGTCCTCATCTACCCCCTCTGAAACTCAGCCTGGCTCTCAGAGAAAGGGAGGAAAAGAATCCTCCTCATTCATCTTCAGAGCCATTCATATTTTCCTCTTTTGAATATACTGAGATAATTTTTAAAAATAAATGTTGGTGCTAATTATTGTCCTTGTTGCACAAAGGTCAAAGACATGGGTGCACAAGACTAGGAGCTTTCTTCCACCCTTGCCTTCCAGGCTGCTTGTGGGCGACTGAAAGGCATGTCAGTTCTCCTGCTGTAGATTCAGAGCCCAAGACATGTGGCCCAGGTCCACAGCGGAGACCACATCCTGGAGGTTCTGCAGTCAGGGGTAGGGGTTACTCCCTGGCAACTCCTTGTTTTGGTCTCACAGGAACCTCAGAGAAGTGTATAAAGGGTGAGGATGGAAGATGGTTCACCTTCAGGGAATTTGAAGTTGAAGGAAACTACTCACGATCCAAGAACTGGAAGATGAGTGTGAGATGTGGTGGATTCCCCCTGAAAGACCTGATTAAGGTATACCAATGACAAGTGGCTTATGTCCAGGGTTTAGTGTTATTGTTCACCAGCTCCAAGCATTATCAGAATTTCTCAGTATCCAGAAAACTGTCATGATGCCCACAGGGCATGTGTTACCTACTAACATTGCACTCAGAAGCATCTTGGCTGCTTTATATTATAGCTTAATCCTCTAAATGCATGAGCTCTTATTCTTTTGAAGGTGGAACAGTAAATTGTGGCCCTGATGGGGCCATAAATCATCACTACTGTGTAATGGGGTCATAGGAAAGTAATTTAAATTGGAGGGTTTCTTAGACTTTGGAGGCTGGAGGAAGGAGTCTGGACCCTTCCTTTAATCATGGAGAATCACGGGGAGGTTTGGGACTGACTAACACAGGTGAAACACTGCTTTAGAAGTATTAGTCTGATCAGAGAATGCAGGATGGGTTGGAGGGTGGAGTGCGGGCAGCCATGAAGGCCTCACCTGACCTTCACCGCCTCTGGGCCTGAGCCACCCTTTCTCAGCCTTCAAGGCCCAACTCAAACAGCACACTCTCACTACACTGGTTTCCTGAGGCTGCTCTAACAACCCTTTACAACCTGAGTGGCTTAAAACCATACAAATCCATTATCTTAACAGGTCAGGAGGCAGGAAGTGTGAAATTGGTTTCACTGGGCTCAAGTCAAAGTGTTGTCAGGGCTGGTTCTTTCTGGAGTCTTCCAGGGAAAATTTGTTCCTTGCCTTTTTCATCTTCTGAAAGTTGCCTATGTTCCTTGGTTTGAAGCCCTTCCTGGCATCACTGCAACATCGTGTTCTATCATTACATCTCCTACTCCTCACTCTAACCCTCCTGTCTCACTGGCAACAGGATGCTGGTCATTACATTGGCCCTGCACAGATAACTAGAATGATCTCCTCATTGCAGGATCCTTAATTTAATTACATCCATAAAGTCTTTTTTACCACTGAAGTTAACATATTCAGAGGTCTGGGGCTTAGGATCTGACCAACTTTGGGGGCCATTATTCAGCCTACTGTACTCACTCATCTCTGGATCCCAAAACACTCTGTCACAGCATGGTTTACTCTTCATCATCCGCACCCATTCTGTAAGGCTCATCCTACTTGTCTCCCCAAAGGCCTAGACACCTTTGTGTGCCTAGGGCCACTGATGGGACCTACCCCCTGTCCGTCCCTCCCCAGGTATGTGGCCTCGGAGTAGATGTAGCATGTGAGGTATAGACACACAAGCTAGACGAGTTCTGGAGGATGGAAAGGAAGCAGATGGAAAGAGGCCCAGAAGACATGGTGAGGAAAAACCTGGTGAGACTATGAGGAAAGCAAGAGAGGATGCAATTTTTAAAGCTTACCTTAAAGCCAAGTCTGGGTAAGAAAGAACAGTGTGTTACAGGTTTGGAGAGGGACATTATTTTCCATGAAGACACCTTGAATTCGGGTTGACAGTGGGACCTATCTGGAGGGCAGGTGGAATGCCAAGCTCTCAGAGTAGAAACAAGGACCCATTATAGCATTAATTTCATTTCTCTTTCAGAAAAAATATCTACCAGAGCCACCAAGAAGAAGAAGAAGAAAAGTAATTATCACATGACTTTCTGCCAGTGTCTTGCCCCCTTGGGATGGATAATAGCCATGTGTCACTTGGTGAAGCTAACAACCCAGATCGTGTTCTCTCCCTTTCTTTTGTATCTTCCCTCTGCTTCACATGCACACATGCATTTCCATAGTGAGTCCTTCTCCAAGGGATCCTTCTTTAAGGGAACATTCACTCTCTTTATGGAGATACCACCTTAGAGAATAGAGAGACTGGAAGGCTGATGTGCCAGGGGTGAGACACTGTTAACCCAGAAGATCTTCTGCTTTGTGGAGAGACTACACCAGAGAGATAGTTTTGGAGCTGGGTGTCTGCATGAAAGCATCAGGCCTCACCAGAGGGGCTTAGTAAACCTCAGTTCCATCTATGGAGGTGAATTCTCTTTCCCTCAAAGTCGCATGTGGAGTTCATGGACTAGTGGTTTCCATGGTGCATGGATTCCAAGGAAGGAGGTAGGATAGTTGATGTTTTCTGTGTCCTCTCCAAGAGCAAGTGCAAGAAAGAACCTGTGTGGTGCAAAAAAAGGAGATGGAAGAGCTTCCATTTTCTTAACCTCCATCAGAGGTCCCCTTGGTCCATCTCTGCTGTACCGAAAAGTCACAGTCTTCACAAAGCTGGTTTCTGGGGCTACCTGCTCCACTGACTTTATGCTAGCAGCTCTGTCACAAGGGCCTGCACCCACTGGGTTTTCTGGAGAAAGACACGTTATTTGCTCTTTCATTAAGAGCAAACATTTCAGGATGCCTGGGTGGCTCAGTTGGTTAAGTGGCTGCCTTCAGCTCAGGTCATGATCCCAGGATTCTGGGATCGAATCCTGCATCAGGCTCCTTTCTCAGCGGGGAGCCTGCTTCTCCCTCTGCCTCTGCCTGCCACTCTGCCTGCTTGTGCTCTCTCTCTCTCTGACAAATAAATAAATAAATCTTAAAAAAAAAAAAAAGAGCAAACATCTCTTCCCAGTGCTAGGGAGTCAAGTGTCACTCAGTCCTGGTTTGTCATTTGAGTTGGCCTTCTCCCATCCCTTTATCACAGATGCCATCTCCGTCTGGGCTTACAACTCTTAAGGTGTCACTACCTCCATTCTCAGAGCATCTCTGCAGGGGGCCTTTTCCTTCCCCAACCCCTAGGCTGCTGTCCCTTGCACCATCAAATGACAGGTGATTCTATTGGCAGTTTCCCTGCTCATAAGATTCCTGTTAAACCTGATGGTGGTAGCTGAGGTGTTCCTATATGGTAAGACAGAAAAGTCCACGCTAATCTTTTTTTTTTTTAAGATTTTATTTATTTTTTCGACAGAGAGATCACAAGTAGGCAGAGAGGGAGGCAGAGAGAAGGGGGGGAATCAGGCTCCCTGCTGAGCAGAGAGCCTGATTAGGGGCTTGATCCCAGGACCCTGAGATCATGACCTGAGCCAAAGGCAGAGGCTTAACCCACTGAACCACCCAGGTGCCCCATCCACGCTAATCATTTACTGGTTGCTAAGAAACCTCGTCTCCTGAGTGACAGCTGTGTTCACTTGTTTGCGCCCTTCTGTACCCATTCAACAAACACCTGTGGCACAAACACTACGCACTAAGCATATGCTTGGTCAGTGGGAAGCACGGGAGGCCAAAGTGACAGACCCAAGGGACTGTTTAAACTTTGTTGTCTAATGTGGAACAATAACTGTTGGGGTGAGTTGGGGGGTTCTAGACCACTCTAGTGGTCTAGCAGTGGCATGGCTGCCTCCCAGGTCATTGCACTTTGGATCACACTGAGTGGCCTTATCTGTGGCCTCACTGCCTCGGGCAGGAGGTAGAAGCTAGGCAGCCATTCTTCCAAATTGAAGGAGGCCAAGTCATTCCACAGATATCCAAGGTCAGTGCATCTTTTTGGGATTCAGGAGAAAGTGCAGAGGTGCTTAGCTTTAGGAAGAAGACAAACAGGACTGGGGACCTCAGATCCATTTTATTTTCAGGACTAGGCCCTGGGTGAGCTGCAGAAGACAGTGGGGTTCTTTGGGACACATGCACGGTGTCCAGGACTCTGGGTGCTGTGGTCACTGGGGGCCATGGATATTCAGTCCTCAGCTTGATTCCCTCATTGCAGCTCCAACTCCAGCTGCAGAATCCAGGACCAGGCTCCCTGCATGGCTTCACAAAGGCCTGCTTTGAGAAGAGCAGTCAGAGAATGGAGCTTGCATTGGGCCAAACTGTCAGCGACATAAAATTGCATGATTTTTTATTCTCCATTTAGACATACAGACCCATAAACACAGATATAAAGCAAAGGGAGGGCTGTGGCATGAATCCTTTACATAAAGAAGTTCACTCAAATGCGTGGTTAATGAAAAATCATATTCAATATTGTCACTCAATCTTCTTGTCTTCAGCAGACAATACCAGAGCCTAGCAGGAGTGACTTTTTTGACCCTTATGTAAGTACTGACTCCCCCACCTGTGACCTTAGAATAACCCAGGCCTTGTCCCTCCATATATTACCTGTGTCATTGCTGCATTTTCCTAAAGCGTGCTCACACTCAGTTGGAGTGTGTCCTTGTGTGTGACTAGCAAAGAACAAATATATCATCCACCCCAGGGAGATGATTTTGGAGTTGGTGTCTCTGCATGAAACTTCTTTTCCATTTGTTCAGGGAAAGTTCCCTGTTTCCTTATTTCCCCTTAAGAGTGGGTATGGGAGGCAGAGCGCTAGACCACTGGGGTCTCTAGAGCCAGGACTTTAAGTGGTAATAGCCAAGGCTGGCCTGCCCATGACGGATGAGGAGCGAATTTGCGAGAAGAGCAGTATTTTAAAGAAGGTAATAAGGAAGGAAAGGAAGATCACCCACATCCACTCTTAGACAGAGGCAGAGCTAAGATGGTCTGAAACATCCACCAGAAGGAACAGGCTGGGCCAAGCTGGCAAGTCCAGGGGTAGACCCTGTCTGCAGGCCTGCAGAGTAATGTACATAGGGCAAGTGGGTGATGCAGATAAATATCACAGGGTCCTTTGTGGAGGCCTGGAGCCCATCTCAAGGAAGACGTCAGGAACCTGGCTAAGATGGAAATTATCAACACGTAGCAAATAGCAGACATTTTTACTCAAACTGCTTGGCTAGTGCTTGATTATATACAGACCCTTATGATCCAATGACCCTGCTTACTATGGCTGCCTGCATTAAAGTCTGCCAACATCACAGAGGGCCCCTCCCTCTAAGCCAAATCACACTTCAGTTGTTTTCATTGCAATAAGATGGGAGTTTTTGCACCACTCCAGGAGGGCTCTCACTGTAGAATGATGTGCAGCTGTATTGGTAAGGGATGCTTATGGAGAGGGGATTAGAAAAGGGTTGCCATGACCCCTGGTCCTATAGCAAATGCATTGCCCAGCATGATCTAGATGCATCCACATGACTTCGATTCCTCTGCTGGAGGTGGGACCCTTGTATAGTGGAATAGCTCTCATCTCTGAGGTCTGCACAGCCTTTCTCATAACTGGAATGGACATTGAGGGTTATTCCCACAGTTCACAGCCAAGCCCTCTGTGAAGATAAAAAGGCAACTCTTCTTCTTCTTCTTTTTTTTTTTTTAATTATGTTATGTTAGTCACCATAGAGTACATCATTAGTTTTTGGTGTTGTGTTCCATGATTCATTGTTTGTGTATAAACCTCAGTGCTCCATGCAATCCGTGCCCTCCTTAATACCCATCATCACACTCATCCATCCCCTGACCCCTTTCCGTTCTAAAACCCTCAGTTTGTTTCCCAGAGTCTCCTAATAAGAATGTCCACACTCCTTTTCATAGCCTTTCTGTGACAGATTTTGTAGACTGATAATGACTCTACTCATAGCTCCCACCCTTGGCCAGAAGAAATCCCACCAGACCTTGGGCTCCCAACCTTGGCTGCACATGGCAATCAACTGGAGGTCCCACCCGCAGAGGTTCTGATGCTACTGTTCTAAGGGTCAAGATTTTCCAAAGGTCCTCTGGTGATTTTAATACATGGCCAAGGTTGTGGGCCATGGTGGGCCAGGGCTGTTCAGTCTGCAGTTTCCATCTGAATCTCCTGGGCTTCTGATTCATTGAGTGAGGGATGGTGCCTGAGAATTTACACTTCCAGCATGATTCAGTGGACACTGCTTCTGCTGATCCAGAAACCATTGCTTTAGAAGCCAGAGGTCTCCACTAAGGACTGCACCTGAAAACCATCAGGGTTTTCATGTTTAAAACAAACTGTCAATATCCTCCCCACCCTGGTGACACAAACAATCAAAATCACATGCAACTAACTGAATCTCTGAGGATGGGGCCTCGGGCATCAGAATTTTTTAAGGCTCCCCAAGTGATTCTATTGTAGAGCAGGTTGAGAACCACTGACAAGCAAAAGGACAAATTTCTGGCTATAAAGATTAAAAAGATATATGTTGAGTTTGTGGGCTTCATAGATTATAGACCTTCCAACACAAGATTGACATGTTTATTAATTCTTTCTCAGGGCCTACTTATAGTGCACTTCATAAGATAATGGTCCAGAAACCTCCACCCAGCAGTGGTCAGCATCCATGCGTGTCATCTGTTATGACAAAAAAGAAAAATACTTACATGGCCCATGCCAGGCCCATGTGGGGGTGTATACAGGGATGTCCCTGACAGGATATTCCATACATTTTCCCTTCCAAAGTGCATGGGCAAGATACAGACCCTAGAATTTCCTCTTATGTGTGATTTTTGTTTCTCTTCTTATATTGAGTTTATAGATGGAAAGAATTTATAAATTGAGATATATCCCAATTCACATCAGCTCACTGGGTACAGGGATGATATTCTGATTGTTATGATTTAAAACCTGAAAAACAGGCTGCTGTGCTTTGGCTAATAAGACAGTGTTTTAAGTAGGACATCTGTGTCCTTGTGGTCATAGACCTCATAGAAGCATTGAGAAGGAGATGGGATTGGCAGGATGGAATTGGCAGGACCTATAGTATAGGTCTTCCATGTGCTCAGGACTGGTGATGAATTGGATATCTGAAAAAAAGAAGCAGAGGCTTGGAAAGAAATTCAAGAGAGTATAATATCATGGAACAAAGCATAAAGATTGTTTCTAGAAGGAAGAGGTGGAATGGTACTCCCTGTCACCTCCTAACTTCCTCATTACCACCAAGAGTCCCAACCACCCAAAGCTGGGTTGGCCAGCAACCCCCCCAACCTGTGCATTATTCTCTACCTAGATTGTCCCAAAAGGATGTAAACCCTTCTTCCAATCCATGGTGTAGACAGGATATTTTCATCTAAGTATAGAGCTGCCACCCATCAGATGAAATGTTTCCCTACCACATAGTCTTCCTCGGTTGACTCTCTTGCTGTTCAGGTGGTCCCAGGAGAAGAGCCAGGTGCTCATCCTTCTGGGCATTTCTGCAGCACAGGAACACAACCTTCTTACATAGAAATTGTAGTATGTTGGGATTCACATGTTATTCACATAGATTATCACACACACACACACACACACACACACACACACACACACACACACACCGGAAAAACAATGTGATTTCTTTACCTACCGATGGGCTCATTCCTTGACCAAGTCTTATTTTGGTCTATTAATTCCATTTCTTTTAACACATGTTTGTTTCTCCACAATACTTAGATACAAACACTATCAAATGTTTAACTTCACTAAAGAAAATTAAATCTGGCTTAAGGTCCCACATATTGTGATTGGTGAAAAATCTAGCATAACCAATTTTGTGGCTCCTTTACTATATATAGTATAGTATAGTATAGTATAGTATAGGTCTTCCATGTGCTCAGAAAGTGAGGGTATATCCTAGGACTTCAGTTGTGGTGGTCACCATTACCACAATCTGTGGCCATTTGGGGACAGCATCTCCACACCTTACATGCTGAGCTAAATCATGGGACATCTTACCCCAGGCTCCCAGAGCCAAAGAGCTCTGTCCTCCCTAGCATCCACCTGGTAATCTGTATTTACATCTTTCCAAACCAGAGGTATGTCACAGGCCCAGGGGTCCTCCAGGCACAGAACCCATAGTGCAGGAACTCCTCTCCAGGCCATTCAAATCATGGGAACTTATGGCCAAGAAAATAGGATGCAGTGACATGTCAGAAGTGTAATGTCTTACATTAAATCCTTGGTAAATCCCTCTTCAGTGAGTCAATTAGATGATGCAATGTAGATAACTAGATAAGACACTGTATTATATTCCTGAGCCAAGTTTTGCCAGCAAAATAATAAATTTCTCAGATTATCTTTAATTCATCTTCTTTTGTGGTTGTTGCTAGTCTGTGTCAGAATCTTTGTCTTCATAAAGAGAACTTTAATGGTTTAATAGCCGCTTCCTCCCAAACTTCACTGCAGACCAGAATGTCTTCTTCCAAAATCTTCACTCAGTGTTATTCCTTAATATTTTGAGAAGAGAAATCTACAAGTGTCCCCAGGGCACAAGCAAAGACCATGGATTCTAGAGTCTCAATGTATCAACCTTCTGGGATCTCACTGATTCCAATGATGTCGGCATTACCTCCCCTTCTAGCCGGGAAACTCAAATATATGTGAGGTGTGCCGTGGACCTGGAAAGCTGTTCTGCTGTGATACTTGTCCAAAGTCCTTTCATGAGACATGCCACATCCGCCATATAGATGTTAACAGGTTAGTGAGCCCTGGCCCCTTCTCACCCTCCCTTCCTGTGGCACAGCTCCTCCCACTCTGCGCACTCAACCTGCAGCATTTGTCTCTGGTTGTATGTGTCCTGATGCAGAGGGAGCAAGTCTTACAGTATCAATATCCATTGTATAACAGTGTTAGCAGCAAAAGATTAATGGGAAGCAAAAACTCTACAAGTGTCACCCCCATATCTCCCACTTGGTTCCCAGACCTAGGCACTTTGAGGGGGTGATGGCATCATACATAGGGTCCTGGTTTAAAGCATATACCACCTGCTCTGGGAACATCAAAAAGCTGAAAAATTTGGGACTGTGATGAGCCGTCAGATAACCATGGATGCCATATTTCCTTTGCCTTAAAATGTATTTTGGGGGGGGCGCCTGGGTGGTTCAGTGGGTTAAGCCTCTGCCTTCGGCTCGGGACATGATCTCAGGGTCCTGGGATCGAGCCCCATGTCGGGCTCTCTGCTCAGCGGAGAGCCTGCTTCCTCCTCTCTCTCCCTGCCTACCTCTCTGCCTGCTTGTGATCTCTGTCAAATAAATAAATAAAAGTCTTTTTAAAAAAATGTATTTTTGGTCAGAGATTATGGTATGAGGGATAGCATGAAGGCTGATAAGGCATTCCGTAAGTGATAGTGTAGGCAGAATTGCTGTGACCAAGGAGGATGGATGATTTCCATCGAGATTGTGTCTGTCCCTATGAAGACAGAACATTGCACCCTTGGTAATGGGAGAGTCTAATGTAATCCAACTACCAATCCCAGGTAGTTCCCAGGGAATAGTGTCATCTTAGGGATTCTGCATAAAGCTCTGCAGTTGGGCATGCAGCAGAGGCAGAAGACAGGTCTTCTTTATTGCTGTGCCTATGTATAGTCCCCATCCTCACACCGCGGGTACTCAGGAATGGGCCCCTTGAGCAAGCACTGGAGTAGCCAAGGAGAGAGGAGGCAAATGACATATCTAGGAAGGATCACTGTATCCACTTGATTTTTTAAAAATGTTTTATTTTTTGACAGAGAGAGATAGTGAGAGAGGGAAAATAAGTGGGGGAGTGGGAGAGGGAGAAGCAGGCTTCCCACTGAGCAGGGAGCCCAATGCAGGGCTCAATCCCAGAACCCTGGGATTATGAGCTGAGCTGAAGGCAGGTGCTAATGACTGAGCCACCCAGGCCCCTGTATCCTCTTGATTATCAAGAGCCCTTCAGCACAGGGAGCCTAGCAGATAAGAATGGCAGAGGCACTGAATGTAGAGGCAAATGGCAGATATCTGACACTACTCTGTTCATAGATTTCCTTTCCAAGAAGTTTCTGCAGCACAGATTCTAGGCCTAGGTATGGCAGTGCCAGAGGAGAGGATGCCTATAACTCTGTGCTTACTCAGCAAAGTTGAGAAACAAGAGCTGCTTTCCTTTTACTGTGGTCTGATGGCTCATTGAGGCCCAAGACTCCAGTGCTGAAGGTACCAATTTCCAATTCTCAATTTTATTTTTTTTTTTAAGATTTTATTTATTTATTTGTCAGAGAGAGAGGGAGAGAGAGCAATCGAGCACAGGCAGACAGAGTGGCAGGCAGAGGCAGAGGGAGAAACAGGCTCCCTGCCGAGCAAGGAGCCTGATGTGGGGCTCGATCCCAGGACGCTGGGATCATGACCTGAGCCGAAGGCAGCTGCTTAACCAACTGAGCCACCCAGGCGTCCCTCCAATTCTCAATTTTAAATGGCAGGGTTCATATCTGAGCCCATAGTGGCACCATGGCACTCACCATGGCAGCTCACTCAACAAACTGTCAGTCCTGCTACCACTATAAATGGGAGGGGTGTCTGCCAACTATGCCCAAATGGGGCTCTAGCACAGAGAAGTGTCCAAGAGAGAAGTTAGATACAGTGTGGAAACCACCAGTCATTCCTGAACAGAGGACTTTAGCAGCTGTACAAACAGTGGCTGAGTCACAGAAAATCTACCTTTGCTGACCTTATGCCCAACTTCTCAGGGACCCATGGAGTTGCATCTTCTGCATGATAAAGGCTCTTCAACCAAGTTACCCACAAAGCCAACAATGTCACCAGACATCTGAGGTCTTACAGAGGCGGATGGTGCCCAAGGAACAGTTGGTGAGTTGAAATACAACCTGAACTTTCCTCCTTTCTGTTGACTTGAGAGAAGCAGCACAGTCTTGCAGGGGCTGGAGGGATGGTGCCCAGGGGCGAACAGCTGTCCCCTGCTGTGCTTTGATCACATGACCTAACACTAAAATTTGTATTCCAGAGAAAATTCCCATTCCATGTTTGTTTCATAGGCCACAGGCTTGGGAACCATCCATTCTGTCTGAGCATATGTATACTTCATTCTCTCCAAGCTGCTTCTCACTTAAAATCTCCTTTCTCTTTTGCAGAAATGTGAATTTGTCCTCTTGAAGGTCTACTGCTGTTCAAAAAGCGCCTTTTTTGCCTCAAGACCACATTATGTAAGTAACAGCAACAAAGCCCGAAACCGGCATTGTCAAATTTGCGATATGGGTCCAGCGGGTCCACTCATCATTATCTCCATCTTGTTGATGGGCATCTGAGTCAGCTTACTTAGTCCTTGGCCACTTAAGCTGCTACCACAAAGTACCATGGACAAGGCAGCTCAAAGTGTAGATATTTATTTCTCCCAGCTCTGGAGGCTGGAAGCCTGAGATTGGAGTGCCTGTGTAATCCTGCAGACTGCCAACTTCGTTTTGTGTCTTTACATGATGGAAAGAGAGGGAGAGGCCTCTGTGGGGTCATTTTTATAAGGGTACTAATCCCATTCATGAGGCTCATCCTCACAGTCTAATCATCTCCCAAAGGCCCAGCCTCCTAATACCATCACACTATGGGTTAGGATCGCAGCATAGGAATTTGGGGAGGACACAAACACTCAGTCTGTAACAGGGGGTGGACTTGAACTGTGCCCACAGCCTGCCCTTCCGCACCTCTGTCTACAGAGTAACAATGCATCTCACGGCCCAACAAAACCCATGTGGTTAAACAAAATCAAGAAAAAGCTGAATAAGAAACTGTACTTCCGAGTGAAGGAGTTCGTGCAGGACATGTGTCTCATCTTTCAGAACCACAGGGCTTTTTACATGGTGAGTGGTTCCCTCTATATCCCCCTTTCTTTCCATTAAGCTACTTTGCGGTTCATCCTCTTGTATCAGGTTAACTGTTACTGTTTCCCTCAACGTGTGGCAAACCGACACACATGCAAATGCTGGAAGTATTCTAAAAACCCCGGGGCCAAGGTGTGGAAATAGTAACAAATCAGGTCTTGCGACATTACCTTAGGGCTATCCTAACTCACCCAGACAATGGGCGTCCACCGGATCCCTAGGCGTAGAGTGTGCGCATGCGCCATTTGCTGGTGCCGCTGTGCACCGGCTCTCTGGAGTCCAGGATCTCAGCAATGCGTGGGCAAGGGCTTCACCCTCACACCAGGACGTCTCTCTCCCTATCTCCACTGGTTCCCAGTGCTGCAATTCGGAGGCAGAGCATGCGAGGATGCTTACAGGCAGAACCTACAGGGCCATAGTGCTGGGAGGGGCATCTCTGTAGCAGCGGGTCTTCCGACACACTCCCCTGGACCAAGGGCATTTTAAAGGCAACTCGTATTTCTCTTCTCTAAAGGAAGATACCAAATCGAAATTCTCAAATTTCAAAATCTTGGATTTCTTTACTTTCGAATTTCTTAACACTATTTCTAAAAGTTAACAAGGATTATCTCAAGGGATGAGGGAGAAAGGGGGACGCCATGAATTTGCCTTCAACATTTCTGTACCATTGTAGTGCTGCAAGTCATAAGTGATGTATTTGAAAATACAGCCACTGGTATTTTTTAAAAATTGACAATAAATTTCTGATGAAGAATTAGACTATAATACAGTACTCTTTTTTGCAACTCTGTCTTCCAGATAAAGAGAAATGATCAAGCTATCTGGGAACATAATACTCCTAACTGTATTAATTCTCACTTAACATTTGGGGTAGTCTAAAATGAAGCTCTGGATTGTATGAAACATGGAGAGCTCAAGCTCAGTTGCTATGGCCATTCTCATTTTTGTCTCTGTTTTTTCAGGACAACCAGAAATTCATCAAGCTTGGACTTCAGCTAGAGGCCATATTTGTGAATACTTTTAGAAACATTTTTGCAATTCAGGAAACAAGAGAGAACAGTTTTCAGTTGGAGCCCACGCTTTTGTAAAGTAGCCCACCCCTCACCCCCAACAGTTTTTTTTTTTTATGCTCACAGATCTTTATTTTTTTTATTGTGTTATGTCAGTCACCATACAGTACATCATTAGGTTTTTTATTTTATTTTATTTTATTTTTTCAGTGTTCCAAGATTCATTGTTTATGCACCACACCCAGTGCTCAATGCGTGTGATCCGTGCCCTCCTTAATACCCAACACCAGGCTCACCCATTCCCCCCACCCCCCTCTCCTCTAAAACCCTCCATTTGTTTCCTGGAGCCCATAGTCTCACATGGTTCATCTCCCACTCTGATCTCACATCCCCATCCCTTTGTTTTTCCCTTCCTTCTCCTAATGTCCTCCATAGGCAGTAACCTCTCTGACATGGGCCACAGCCACTTCTTTCAAGATAAAAGGCTTTTTCCCAAAGGCAAGGGGAACAAAAGCAAAAATGAACTTTTGGGACAGGCAGTAACCTCTCTGACAAGGGCCACAGCCACTTCTTTCAAGACAAAAAGCTTTGTTCCCAAAGGCAAGGGGAACAATAGCAAAAATGAACTTTTGGGACTTCATCAAGATAAAAGGCTTCTGCACAACAAAGGAAACAGTCAACAAAACCAAGAGGCAACACACAGAATGGGAGAAGATATTTGCAAATGACACTACAGACAAAGGGCTGATATGCAAGATCTATAAAGAACTTCTCAAACCCCCAAAAGAGTCTTCAGCAGCTACATGATAAGGGGCTGTAGTCCCTCCCACTGACAGTTCTGCCTGTTGCTGTGCAGACAGCTTTTTCAAACTTTTTTTTTTGTTGACATTTTTGTTCATTTATTTTTCTAAATAAAATAAAAAATTATCCTGTCAAGTTCTCTTATTGAATAATTTGGAATGAAATTTACAATAGAAAATATCGGGTCTTCCTATAAGGGATGGTATTATGTGCTTCCATTTATATGACTCTTTTATTAGGTCCTTAAGGTTTTCTCTTCTTTTTCCCTCTCCACACAGAACTTACTCGTTACTTTCCAGCCACATGCAGTAAACATGGCTAAATGACTGAGACACTGACCAGTGGACTATGATCAGAAGTGGCATACATCATTTGCAAGTTGATTCGCAGAAGGGAGAATTCCCTGTGTAACCTCTCCTGCCACGTTGATTACAGAGGTCTTGTTTTGAGATGACAGAGCCTAGAGATTGACCCTGCCTGGTCCGTGTATTCACTACTACACCAGGAGGGCTCCCAGACCCACAGTGGCTTTGAGTAAGCAAGAAGAAGACTTTGTTGTCTAAGCCATTTAAACTTGAGGGTTGTGTATTGCCCACAAGAACTGGCTAATGTATATTGAAAACAAGACAGAAACACTTGTAGGAGTGGGTTTTAAGGATGTAGGACCAGGAAGGGTAGAATATAAGACTAGAGAATGGAGATTCTATTGATATGGAAACCATCCCCTCTGATCAGGACATAAGGCACTGGCAAGGGCATCTGGGCCTGGTCCTGTCTGTGACTGAACTGGCTCCTTGAAGCTTGGACAAAAGGATGGCCTTTAGCAAAGAAGGTGGAGATGCCCCAAAAGCCTTGACATAGTACCAAAGAAGGAAACAGAAGGCTCAGAGAGGTAGGAATGTTCACATGGGTATATCACATGAAGACATGCCTGAGACATGCTGTATGACTTGTAAACCAGATGAACCCAGCGGGCATTCCCTTTACAAAGCCAGTAAGAAGAACATTCTGTAGAAGTGCCGGCAGCTTTGAGGACCCACTGTTGCCTATCCTTTGTAAATCAGAGTGGACACTGATCCACACCCAATCTCCCCCATACCCCTCCTCCTAGTCATGGCCCGGAAGACCACAGAGATCATACCTGCAAGCAAGAAACAACTTCTCTTAGGCCATCTGGGTGGCTCAATTGGTTAAATGTCTGACTCTTGATCTTAGCTCAGGTCTTCATCTCAGGGTCTCAGGGCTGTGAGTTCAAGCCCCAAGTTGGGTTTCCTGCTGCGTGTGGTGCCTACTTAAGAAAAAAAAAAAAAAAAAGGAAGGAAGGAGGGAAGAAGAAGAAGAATGAGGTGGATGAGGAGGAGGAGAAGGAGAAGGAGGAGGAGGAGAAGGAGGAGAAGAAGAAAGAGAAGAAGGAGGAGGAAGAGGAAAAAGAAACTTCTCTTTTGGTAATTATGAATTTCAGTTTCTATCTCATATAATAGAAAGCCTCTTTAATAAAAAAGATGAATCTGGATTCTTTGGAATTTATTGCCTACTTTTGAATGATCCAGCAAACAACTAGATTTCATGTTTTGTAGAAATGTTGTTAAAGATTCATTTGCACACTAAGAATTCTCATTTGCACATATCTCTCTTCTACCATGTATGTCCAGAGTAAAAATTGTTCCAATATCCATGGGGTCTATAAAGCATGGGAGGAAAACTGTAATTTGTACATTGAAAAGTGATAAATCTTGACATTTCACAGTCAGGATTAAGACATTTTGATTATCATTTCTTTCTACCTTTCTAAAGAAAAGAAAGAGCTATGGGATTGAGTTCTAGAAATCAAGGATGATAATTCTAGTTGTTCTTTTAATTCACTTTTTGGCATTATGGAAAGAGAAGGAGCGGAGAACCTTAAACATGTGTGCTTTGGTTTCATCATGTATAAAACAGGGCTATCAACATTTGTTTTGCCTTACACCTCATGATTGTGGTGAAGTTAAAATAAGATTCTTTTTGCAAAGCCCTTTGATAAACCACTACTTACTCAATGGCATTGAAAAAGTAGAAATTAGCTCAGTCTGAGATAAAAATCTGCCCTGTCATTCATGAGACTAGAATAACAGATACAGAGAAAGCCAGCTGCAAGTTTAATGTGAAACATTCTCCTAAGAACTTGCTGCAGCTGTGAAATGTCTTAACCTTTCTTTGAATGACTAGAGCTTCCTCACTCACTGAGGAACTTTGTTGTCACAATTGACTAACTATCAGAAACTTGCTGTTGAAATGGTATCAGCAAGGATAAAGCATCTCACCCTTGCTTGGAGGTGTTATGCCCCAAAAATGTGTCTGTGGTTAAAGGAGCGAAACTGATATAAAGCGAAGGTCAAGCAAAACTTTATTTTGCACCAAGCATCAAGAATCTAACGGAACGTTCAGGGACGCACCTCTTACAAGAGAGGGCTACCCTTCTCTGTTTCACAGACTAGCTTTTAAGGTTGGGCCTGGCCACGCACAGGTGGCCAATGAAACTGTAACACACAGAGAAAGCTGCAGTCATGCTAGGTGACCAGTTGAGTTACAATATACCCTAGTAGACATCTGAACCATTCTATCACACCTTGGTTAGGATTGGCGACAAAAGGCTCCCAAATGGCAGGGCCCATACTCCTTGGTAACTAGGGAGACAGTATGCCGCCCCGCCCCCCCTACTGATCGGATGTTTCCACCTGGCCTGACCTACCCTTGTATTTGAGCTTTGTTACCTGAGGCTGGTTTCTGGGACTTGTTTTTAAGTAAGTCCCCTGGGGGGAGGGAAGCAGGGAAGCCTCTGGCTAAAATATAAAAATACAAAATAGGTCCTTACAGGAGGGTCTAAGTTATTTTGGTAAAGAGATGGAATCTTGATATCTAATCCAGGGGCACAGCTTCCAATATGGGATTTCTAAAGACAATATTCCACATTTTCATAACTTTGTGGTTTTCCAGCAATAGGAAGGACCTTGGGTTCCCTTCACGATCCAGGCCTGATCTTTATGCAACTCTGGGTTGTTTTGAACCTATCAAATCACTGCATCCTATAAATTATACTTCAACTCCACCCTTTCACAAACTGTATAATAACTCTATCTATGTCTTCGTTTGGTGCAATGTCCATGGTTCTCCAGTGTATGGTCCTCTCCCAAATTGTTAATGAGTCAATAAATCTGTTGGAGTACAGGCTAGTTTTGTCCCTGGGAATCTTAAACTGATTGAATCAGGACAACTTTCTGGAAGACGTCCATCAAAATCTAAAACTTGACTCTGCCAGTGTTTGACTCCTTCTTTCTTTCTTTCTTTTTTTTTCTTTTCAAGGGTAATTAGACAGTAAGACTTCTGAGCTTTTTCAAGATTTTTGACCAAATGATAACAATATTATTATCCAGGAGAAGAGTACTTAGCATTCTGTGATCCATAAGAGATAAAGAGGTGGAAGAGAATGGGTGGGGAACACTACATAAATTCAAGACTTCAGTATTAGATAGGCATGAAGAGCTAATCAAAAAGCGCTCATTTGATGGACATATTTCTACAACATCAAAAATGAGCACATCTATTCAATCAACAGTGCTCATACTATTAAATATGAATTTATAGTGATTACTTATGTCTTTGCGCACATAATAGGAAAAGAAAATGCAGAGAATGGGATTTTAATATCACTGATTCATTTTCATGTGTTTGGTGCTCAGAGTAAAATGCATCAGGTAAAAGGAGCTCTGAATTCAGATTCCGAAAATCCTCAAACCCAAGACTTGCACACCATATCTGACACAACTTTTGGTGGTGAGCTAGAAGCTTCCTGTTTCTCTTTTCCAATATTTGTTTTCAAATAGTTGTCCCTGGTGTTCTCTGAATAAATAAATGAATTTCCTTATTAATTGCAGCATGTGTGGTCCACCATCATAGAATTCAAGGAACAGAGGTTTTTAAAGTTGGCCAGGAAAGGCATGCTGGCTGAAACAAGTTTCTTAAATTGGAGCCCAAATTGGTTAATAAGGCAATAAGCCCACAATCTTTGGCATTATCTTTTCTACCGAACAAGTAATGTGCATCTCTACTGGACAAAAATCTATAAGTTAACATGTAAGCTCATAAAGTCAGGCCCTAATTAGTAGTAAATAACAAATTGGGACATGTATCCTTTTGCTTTATTGCCTTATTGCCAAGTGTGAATAATTTTTGTTCATTGCCTAATACACCTTAATCTGCCACTCAGGGAGAATATTACAATACATATGATTAACAACTTACAACTTATAGAAGCTTGGGCAATGAATAGGCTGGTAAGATTAGAGGTAAACTGCAGAACTAATACACTGTTAGAACTTTCTAGACTGGTTGACTGCAGTTAACTGCAGAGAAGTTAACTGCACAGGTGGTATTCCTTTACTCTTCTATAAAAAGTTAACAAGTTGTATATCTAATTTAGCAATCTTGGTTGGACATTCATTTTTCCCAGCTGTATGATTCTCTGTTCCTTAATGCTCCAGAGTCCCTTCAAATCCTACTGATAACTCCAGGTGATGACCTGAAGGCTCCTGGTCCCTTCTGCAGCCCTCCCTTCCACACACTGTTGCTCTCTCTACAGAGCAATGAGATGGCTAGTGTGTGGCCAAGAAGCCAACAGAGAAGGAAATTCCTTAAGAAAACTATCAAAGACCAGGGAAGATCATGAAAGTCCAAGCACTCCAGTCTGTTCTTTGAATTCAACACACTCCCTTGGTTAACACTGTTTTTAGTTGCCAGGAGCTGAGAAAATTGGGCATTTGGGCAGTTTTGCTCTATCTTGCTCTGGCTTTCCTAACACCTTTCTTTTCTACTTGCTATCCTTCCAACTAATCCCTACACACTTCCTCTGCCTCTATTGCTTGCCCAGTGCAACATTGGAAGATGGATCCTAGAATGACTGTGGATCAGAGCCCTCTCTTCTCCTCCCCACTTGCCCAAGTCCCACGCAACCCCCTCACCAACCCAAAACCTATTGGAATTGTTTCCATGAATAGTAAGTAGACTTCTAGGGCTCAAGACATTACACGTTGGTTAAAAACAGATGAAGGGAATTCCCTAAAAGATAATTTAGTTTTATTACTTACAAAAAATATAGCAAACAATAAAAATGGATCTTTTGTTGGAAAAAAAACGTGCATTTTGATGTTAAGTTATCTTATTTGCTATTACACCAGGGCATATTTCTAAATGTGTTTTGTTCGTAAAACCCATGGAAGACAAATAATAAGTGCTTGATAAAATAAGTGCTTGATAAAATCCATGGAAGATAAATAATAAGTGCTTGACAACTAACACTGGCAGATGCATCTGATTAGTTTTTCTCCCCTTTCTTCCTTCTGAAGGAAACACATCTGCTGAACTGAGATCTAAGCATCCAGGACAGTGGTCCTAAATCTGCCTTTAATTCTCCATATGATTTGGGAAAAGATTCTTAAACAGTTACGTGCTAGAATTTTCTCATCTACAAAACAAGGATAAAAATAATAGTTATTCTGTCTACTCCTTACTGATGTTTTAGAATTATGAGACATTATTTCCCAAATTATTTTTTGGAAAATAATTTGGAAAAGCTTGCATATAAGCTAATGGCATGATAGAGAACACCTGTCAAAAAGACTTATTTGGGCTTTTTGTGTCTTCCCAAGTTTCCAGTAACAATATATGCATCAAGGCAATAAAAAAATTATCTCCCTTTTTTTGTGATCAGGTGACACAGATGACAGAAGTTGGTTAAGGCAGAAATCAATACTTATGCTGAAGACATCAGTATGGTTAGGTATGTGGGCTTCTTTCTGACACCAACCGTGTGGTGGTGTCTTTTCCAACAATAAATAGGTCATTCATGGGACGTCTGGGTGGCTCAGTTGGTTAAACAGCTGCCTTCTGCTCAGGTCATGATCCCAGCGTCCTGGGATCGAGTCCCACATCGGGTTCCTTGCTCGGCAGGGAACCTGCTTCTCTCTCTGTCTCTGCCTGCCACTCTGTCTGCTTGTGCTCGCTCACTCTCACTCTCTCTCTCTCTCTCTGACAAATAAATAAGTAAATAAAATCTTTTAAAAAATAATAAATAAATAAATAGGTCATTCCAACACCAATCAATTCTCCAGCTCTTCAGTATCAACTGGGTGTTGAACAATTCAGTTCTGACACTAACTGCCCAGAGTTAGCACAGACCACACAGGGCAAGGGCTCAGGCCCATATGACTGACCCCACTTCAGGCATGAGCTACAAATGGGTTCTTCAAGCTACCCATGTTTCTGCCCAGCCAATTATAAATTTGAGGGCTCCCATGATGCCCACCTAAGTCCAATAATTTGCTAGGATGATTCACAGAACTCAGGAAAGTACTCTGCTTATGATACAGTTTTTTTATAAAGACTACAACCCAAGAACAGCCAGATGGAAGAGATGGATCTGTCAAGGTATGGAGGTGGGGCATGCCAGGGTTTCCACACCCTCTCTAGCATGCAACCCTTCCAGCACATCAACATATTTACCAAGTTAGGGGTTCCTGACCCCATAGTTCAGGGGTTTTTACCAAGGTTTTTATGATATAAGCATGACTGGTTAAATCATAGGTCATTGGTGATTGAACTTAATCTCCCACTTCTCTTTTCTCCCCAGAGGTCAATGGGTGAAACTGAAAGTTCTAACCCTCTAATTGTCATGGAGACACTCTTACCACTGGGGAAATTCCAATGGTTTGAGGAGCTCTGTGCCAGCAACTAGGGATAAAGACTAAATACCTATTTTTTATTCGACCACAATAGGCATGATCACAGGAAAGGAAAAATAAACAAACAGAAATACTCCAGTTTGTTTCTACTCTAACGTTTATATCTGAACACACATATTCAGTGACCAAGACCCTGTCTCCCACGTTTCCCAAAATGGCACAAGAGGTAAATACAGGAAATGTATTGGGAGTGTTGACAGGACCATTGGCTGTAGAGTGCACAGAAAGTAGGGCACATCAGGAAGCAGGAGCTCTGAATGCAGACTCCTCAGGGTCTATAGCCGGAAGCTTGTTGTCCTCACCCTCCTCCTCCGGCCCTTGGCATCCTGCAGAGCTCAGAGCTTCCAGGGGCCCTTCCTCCTCACTGGATTCACCACTGATACCTGCACAGAGAAACAAAACCCCTTAGGGATCTCAATGTGGGGCCAAGGAACCAGCAGGAAGCCCCATCTTTTTTTTTTTTTTTTTTTAAGATTTTATTTATTTATTTGACAGAGAGACCACCAGTAGGCAGAGAGGCAGGGGGGGGATGGGGAGCAGACACCCCGCTGAGCAGAGAGCCCCACGTGGGACTTGATTCCAGCACCCTGGGATCATGACCTGAGCCAAAGGCAGAGGCTTTAACCCACTGAGCCACCCAGGTGCCCCCAGGAAACCCCATCTTAAGGGGACATCAGGAAAGACATGCCTGATGGGATCAGTTCTGGGCAGGAATGTCCCTGCTCCAGATGGTGCCATATTCTCACGGCACCCAGGGTCCTGCAGGTTAATGGTGTTCCAGGCACGCTCACTGGACGCGGTGCTCCCCATCTGCTGACCACTCCCTCTCTTCTTCCCCTTGCAGCTGTCTCTATCTCCACCTATTTCTCTGCCTCTGCTTCTCTTTCTGGTTTCATATGTCTTCCTTCTCTCAGCTTAGCACATTCTTTTCAGCACTCTCCATCTCTGCCTCTTCTGACCTGATGCATCTTTTGTACCTTCATCTCTTCTTTCCATCTTGCTCTACACATCTCTTTAATGCCCCCTTTTCAGTACTTTTCCACTTCACTCCCAGCTCTCCTCTGTTAGGCAAGAGTTACTTCACTGGGCACCAGGATCTCCCTCTCCTGCATCCATTCTGTCCTCCCTGGGCCTCCTCCTGACACCTTCATTGGGACACACAGTGTCATCACATCAGACTTCCTTGGCCAGCCTTACTAATTATTTGAGGTGACTGGACATATGCTGTCCCTGCTGGCTGGCCTTCTTGGTTAATTTTGAGGTGACAAGATACAATTATCTTCTGTATATCCACCAGACCCCCAGCACAAGATTGCACTAGATGTTCGTATCTGATGAGCTCTGCCTCTGAAATACATAATGATCCAGAAAGAACCCTCACCTCTCTCCATCATCGGCCTCCTGTTCCCCTCTCTCCCGACTCCACCTGAGAGGGTTGCCCCCCCGCCCATGTTGCCTCTCCCCTGCTCCCCTCCTGCTTCACTCTGTGTCAGGACCTCTGTGTCCTTCTCTTCCCATCTTTCCAGGGTTTTCCTTTTTACCCTGAAATCTACCTTTTTGTTGTTGCTATTTTCTCTTAACCTGCTATTCTCATTCACTCGCTGGAAATTATCTTGGCTGAATTTTGTGTTTATTCTTGTGTCCTTTTCAAGGGTGGCTTACTACATGTCTACATAAACACACTTCTTAGGACTATTTCTGTAGAACCTTCCATACAAATACATCAGTAATGTAATGTTTGCCAACACATAGGTCCAGGATTCAAGGTTCTGAAAACTCACTACTGGTGGGGACGACCCCCTGCAGCAGAAGCTTCTGTGTGCTGACTCCCCCTGATGCTAAATATCCCACCATGTCTCCTCTCTCCTACACTGACCTCTAGCAACACTCCATTCACTCCCACTGAACACTGTCTTCACGGTTTCATTTTGCCCCTCCCCCACTTTCTCTTTTACCAGCATTTGCTTTGTCCCCTATGTTTCTCTCTCCATATGATCTTTGTCACTATCCCTGGTGTAAATTGTCTTCCTTCTGTCTCTGTTTCTCTCAGGCTTACCTGGACCCTCTGCCTGCCTCTAGGCTCCCAGTCCTTTTCTTGTGTGTTGCCCTCATCTCAAAGGTTGCATCCTTCATCACTCCAGGTCTCTCACTGGGCTTTGACCCATCCTCAGGGCCCCTTCCCCAACTCTACCTCTAGGGTCTTCTCAGGGATCCCACTTACGGCCAATCTGACCATCATGCATATTATTTCCATGTTCCTGTGACAACTTCTGGAGAGTAGGATAAAACTATCTCCCTGCCAAACCTCCACCAAATGGGAGAATTTTCGATTTCATGTTCATTTAGGTAAAACCATGCTTGCCCTATAACTCCCACTGGATGGTCTGGTCCATCTACCTGTCTATCCCCATCCTCCACTAAAGACTTCTGCTCCTCTTTCTCTCTTGCCTCCAGGAAAGGGCTAGGGTGTGACAGGCAAGAGGCCTAAGGAACTTCATTTAAGGAGACACCTATCCTTGGGTTCTCTTTAAATTTCATCCCCTAGGCCCTGCTGGTCTCACCCCACATGCATGCCTCCCCCACACCTTGGAGAGGAGCTAGAGGCAGAGCTCAAGTCTATGGTCTCTCCTCCTTCCACATAATGAACTACCCAAGGAACTGGTCATTTAAAACATGGGATTCAATCATAGTTACCTTGCCCATCATTCAGCGGGATACACACCTTCTTTGACTTCCTATCTTTCATTCTTAAAACTGTGGATTCATCCTGTGCTAAAGAGAGAGAAAAGGAAAGGAAAGACCAGAGCCAGTGACCAGGGAACAAACTGAGGAGTAGTTTTTAGACACTGAGCTCTGAGGTTGGAGACGAAGGTGAGCTGCTCCTTGGGCAGAAATACTCCTCCTGCTCCAAGACTCCACCCAAAATGCAACCAAGCCCTTCTCTGCCTCTTTCCATCATATTAGACCTCATTCCCTTTCTCTCTCCTGCCATTTTCCACTAGAATCCAACTTCCAGGCACTGCTGCTTCTAACCTAGAAAAATATTTCTGCATCCCAGATTCCTTTGCCTTCCATGACCTTGTGTTTCCATCTCTCTTCCCTCCAGCCACTCTCCTGCCTCCAGCTTCTTGCCCAGCTCTCTTCCTCTACATTTTCCATCTTCCACGTCAGGCTCCATTCCTGTTCTCTCCGACTTTTGATTTCCTCCACTCAACACAAAGAAATGAAAAGATACACCTTTTAGTTATACCAGTGGCTCCTGGCAGTGGGAGAAGGGGAATGGGGAGTGAAATGGGGTTGCCTTTTGAGGTGATTGATATATTTTGAAAGCAGATGGGGTATAGTTGCACAACGTTGTGAATGAATATCACTAAATACCACTAAACAGTTTAAAGTGGTTAATTTTATGTTACATGAATTTTACCTCCATTAAGACACACACACATGGTTACTCATCTGACCCCAGGCCAACCACACACATGCCATCTCCAGATTTCAGTTTCCTTATCTGCAAAATGGGCTCATAAGCAATGCTAACCTCCAACGGCAGCTTGAGCACTAAACCTACAGCTGCTCCCTCAAATGTTCAACCAGTGAGATGTTAATAATACAGCTATTTCTAGTGTGTCTTCTAACCCTTTCTTCCTTGTCTTTCATTTCCCTTCCTCTCTCACTCAAAGTACCCACATCCTTCCTTCCATCTTTCTACCACTTCCTCTCTTCTGTCTCTGTGTGACTGGTTTTCTCCTTGAATATCTAGACTCTTGAAAACATTGAAATCAGTCCCTTCTGCCATCATCAAAAGTCCCCTCTTTGATGTTGACCCTGGGCCTGGAGTTCTTAGCCCTTAAGAGCTTCACACTGAAGGTCACCTCTGGAAACTCAAAATTCACATTTAGATTTTTACTCCGCCTTCTAAGTTATTGGGCAGAAATTCTGTCGTTTCCACCTTTTGTCTTGGATTCAAGTAGAGCCATGTCATTTTGGAATTGATACAAAGTCATGCATGTTCATCTGCCCCATGTCCCTCTGGATTCCCTCTCCAACATCACAGTTGCCCTTCCTGAGTTCTGGCCTCTTTGTAACCAGGAAACAAAGTGTGTATTCTATCATAATTACCTTGTTCAGAGCTTGGCCCAGTGTTGGGCAGGTTTTGTGTCTTTTCACTATCATTTTTCTGGGGAAAATATGTGTCTTCACTTACTGAACAGAGAAAAAAATTAATTAGTGGTTGCAAGCAAATAATCAGGAACACCACCTCATAATCACAATCTGGACCACCCAAGAATCCAGGTACTTGGTGGGACTTCTGGACCCTGGGTCAGTTCATCTCAGCGGCTCCTAACTTGGTGTCATTTGTTCCTTTTCCTGCAACATCGAAGAGAAAAACACACACACGCAAATCTTACAGGCGATGAGCCTGTCGGGTTTTAGGATTATGGAGCAGTGGGAAAGTTATAAACAGTAACTAATCACCCAGGAAGATGACCAGAGAGAAGTGAAAACTTATCTCAGTATAAATTCTGTTAAGTGGAATGTCTCTGTGAACCGTATAAGGGACAGAGGGAATTCTTTGGGAGAAGAGCTAGGCTCTCAGATCCATACCCATGGAGAAAGCCCAGTTGCTCTGAAGATGCTGCTAGACAAGAGGAGGGTTGGGGCAGGGAGGGCAAGCGCTTCCCAGAGTCACAAAGCAGAGGACACCTGGAGGAACAAGACAGACTCCCAGGGACCCAGATCCCAGGAACAGAGGAAGGACACTCTGCAGCTCTGAGCAGGGAACACGGATACCGCACTGGAGGATCTCCCCACAGGCCTGCCCAGGGCTGGGGAGATCTCCGGTCAGGGGAGGGAGGGACACCAGCCCAGCACTCCTGCCTTTGGGTGAGACCCAGCAAACATAGGAGGAAGAAAATAAACCAGGAAGCCTGGAGGGAGGTGGGGGGGGGGGATGTCTGTGGGGAGTTCAGGGAGGAGGGGATCCCACAGAGTCAGGGAACCTGCTGCTCCAGGACCCATGGCAGGAGCTCCTCCTGGGGCAGAATCTGCAGGGGTGAGTTGCACAGGACAGTGGGAGCCACGGATGCTTTGTCGTCCCAGGACCTGGCCTCAGACCCTGGCAAAACCAGGTGGAAGATTCGAGGAGAACAAAGGGAAAGGTGAAGGGGGCCTGTGTGCATGTAGGTGGTCCCATGGAGACTTAGGGGGCTCTGAGCATGGGATGAAGGTGGGACTGAGCAGGAGGAGAGGGTGCTGCACCCCAGGCCACAGCCCCCAGATTCTGGGCTTCGGGTCACTGATGCACAGCTCCTGTGGACAACAGTGTGTGGGAGGCGACTGCTGCCATCTCCCAGGGGCAGGTGGGTGGCAACAAGTGTAGGTGAAGGGCACCCCAGCTCAGGGAGCCCCAGAATCTAACACAGGTAATGTGCACACTGAACCTGGTAAGGGTGGGGGGGTGGTCCCTGCAGTCCAGGAAGAGAATCAGAACCCCTGAGATGTGGGCAGTACAGGTATCCACCATTCTCTCTGTTCCCATGGCCCAGGACATGCTGGTTACAAATATAATATTGACCTAAGGTATAAAAATTTATCTCAATAAAGCTTTTAAAAATCATTCACTTGAAATTTGTGTGCAGATACTTGATTTTCTCTATTCCTTTCTCTTACTCGGGTATTAGTATAGAAATTATATGTCTCAGGGGCACCTGGACGGCACAGTGGGTTGAGCGTCCCACTCTGGGTTTGCACTCAGGTCGTGATCTCGGGGTGACGGGATCAAGCCCGGCAGTGGGCTCCTCACTCAACACAGAGTCTCCTTGAGTTTCTCCCTCCCTCCGCTCCTCCCCCCTGTACACTCTCTCTTTCTCTCTCTAAAATAAATAAATATTTAAAAAGAAATTATATTGTTCTTATTTTAATCAGTGTACTATTTTCACAAAATACACTCCCTACTTTATTTTCGCTTCTTTTGACTTTATCCCTTGCTTAAGAATTGGTGTGACTTCCCCGTTTTTATGAAAACAAAATTCCAATTCCTCAGTTTAGGGTGTCTGAAATGCACAATCTGCCTATAACCATCATGTCAGAATCAGCCTTCCTTATTCCTACACCTTTCCACACACTGGCCCTCCTTCTGGGCAGGGTGGGTTCTTCTGACTTCTTGATTCTCTGTCTGGGGAGCTAACTTTTTATCAGACGGTCTCAAATAAGGTTTTCTGTGGGAATTGGTGACAGTCTGGTCATCTTAGAAAAATGTCACAACTTGTCCAGGAACATTTCCTCTTTATCAGGCACCTATGACACAGAATAAATCACACATTCCCAGAAGAAGAAAAAGGGCTGTAATTAAACCTACAAGAGACCCTAGCGGAGTAATCCTGACTGATGATTTTGACGATGAGACCAGAGAACATGTTGGTTTTTATTAGCGGTGACTCATTCACACGGACAAGCACTGGTCCTGGGACAGAGTAAACATTTCATGAATTAAACAAGCAAATGAGTGAATGAATGAATGACAAGTAGACCTGGGCCCTGAAAGGGAAGGGAGGAGATCAATTACCATTTTTGAAGATTCTATGAACATGAATTAAATCAGGATACTCCTTCAGATGAACCCTGCTGAACAGGACTTGTAGAAGTGACCTATCAAAGGTCTTCTCGAGGTAGCAGAGAATATTATACACCACTTTCTCTACAGGAACCAAGTTTTTATGGGCTTCTTGAGAATCCTTTCTTTAAAAAAAGTACAACAGGAAAAGAATATAAAATAGTTTCAAAGTTAAAATAGTTTCAAAGTTAATCACTGGGAAGTGATTGCATAGAACATTCATTCCACTTTCCCCGTGGAGATAGACTACTATTTTTCATATAGTATCTTAGAACTTCTTAAATATTTTATCACCTGCTTAAAATAACAAATGAACCCTTCTTTTTGACTTTTGAACTTTCATCCTGCGTAGGTTGTTTCACGAGTGGACCTTAGAGCAATTCTGCTGGCGACTCAACAACCATTGCCCACCCTTCAGGTGTGAGGAGGCCGGCAAGAGTTTTGGGAAGGAGGAGAGGGTCCTGCCGTGGCTGTAAGGAGCACAGTCACAGGGTACAGGGATGGCTCCTCCTCTATTTCCCCAGGAGGACCCACTGATCAAATTCACCAGAATACCAAGACTCCAGAATCACCTTACAAAACATACCTTAAAGGACACAACAACAAAGCAGAACAAATTGATTTATAATAGCACAAAATCCTTGGGGGTTTCATTTGATGTAGTGGACTTTATAATGGAATACTGCCCCAATGCTCTTAGTTATTTTAATTTTATTTAAGTTTGTCATTTTGTAAAAATTGCTATAGGTTTCGCATAAAAAGCTATCAGTTTCCATTCAGCCATAACACCGTTCCCATCCACCTCACTGCAACACGTCCCACAGGAGACAGGAGCTTCAATCAGAACAGAAGCCTCGTTAGGGAGGACTGCCTGTTCTGTCACCCCCAGACTTTTAGAGGATTAACTCACTCAAAAAGGTCTTTCCGTGAAGAGTAGGAAAAAGCCATCAACCAGTCAATGATACACTAAATTTTGCATCCAGGTTGCCACACATAATTAGGGCGGGGCTGGGTTATCATGGGTGATATAAGAGACTTAACGTACTTTATAGATTTTTTCCGTGATAAAGGAGCGGTCTCTGAGGCTTTCAAGGAAAGGAAATGGCTTTGTTATTGAGTTTGCTATCTCCACCTTATTTTGCTTGAAGAGATTCAAAAGAGCCTCTAGGGAAATGTCCTTGTTCTTAACTATTGAAAACATCCTAAGGAAAAAAATACAATGACAGAATGAACATCAAGATGGCAAGATGCCCTTCCCACCCAACAAAACCAAACAAACCAAAACCAAAACAAAACGCAAACAAAAACTAATGATGTATTTTATGGTGACTAACATAACACAATAAAAAAATAAAATTAAATTAAAAAATAAACAAAGTTCTATAAAATGGGGGGGGGGGTAGCAAGCAAACAGAAAGGTCTAGGCCCAGACACTTCCCTTGTGAATTATTTAAACATACACTTAAGGAAGGCTATTACCTATCTTACACAGATTCTGTCAGGGAGTAAAGGAAACAGGGACACGGTCCAACTTGCTAGTGTAGGACAGCATAACTTGATACAAAAAACCTGACACGGACACTACAAAAATGAAAGCACAGGTCACTATCTCTTATGGACACAGAAGGAAAAATATGTTCCTACAGACCATTAGCAAATCAATTCCAGTGATAGATAAAAAGGATAATACATCATGACTAGCCAGAGCTTAGTATGAAAATGCAAGAATTCTTTAACATTTAAAATTTAAGGAATGTGTACCATCACATTGACAAATTAAAGGAGAAAATCATATAGCAATTTCAATAGACCCAGAAAAAGCACTTGATAAAATTCAACATCTCCTCATTTTTTTTAACGCTCAGAAAACTAAAGAAAAAAGTAACTTTCTTAATCTAATAAAGGGTATACACCAAAAAAAAAAAAAAAAAAAAAAAAAAAAAAAAAAAAAAAAAAAAAAAAAAAAAAAAAAAAAAAAAAAAAAAAAAAAAAAAAAAAAAAAAAAAAAAAAAAAAAACCACCAAAAAACTGAAAACCAACATTTAACATCATACTGAAAGGTAAAATATTAAGTACTTTCCCACTCAATTTGAGAATAAGAGAAAATGTGCACTATCACCATTTCTATTTAACATTAACTGGAAATTTTAGCCAATGCAATAAGGTGAGAAAATCAATTTTTTAAAAATGAACCTAATAGGGAAGAAATAGAACCATTATTATTTACAACTGATTGTGTGCTTAGAAAATCTAAAAGAAATTATGGACAAATTTTGGAATTCATTTGTAATTGAACAAGGTAATTGGACTGAAGATCAATATGCAAAAATAAATTGTATTTCTATATACTTGCAGCAAATAATTTGGAACACAAATAGAAAACAGTCTCATTTCTAAAAGCATCAAAACCCAACAATAATAAAGACAAAGCCAACAAAAGATGTGCAAGAACACTACATTGAAACTCACAAAACATTCCCTGAGAGAATTTAAAGAAAGCCAAAATAAATGCAAAGGTATACCATGTTTATGGATTTGAAGACTAAATAGTGTTAAAATGTAAATTCTCCCCAGTTCGCTGACAGATCCAATGTAACTTCAATAAAACGTAAGTAGAGATGGATAGTAAGCCTCCTGGTTCCAGTGCTCTGAACACTGCCACCATCAATGCAGGCAACACCAATGCAAGAGAAGAAATGTCTCAATGAAGACTGCTCTTTGGGGGGTTTGGGGGCGCTCTTTTGGGATTCCTCTCTGTATGAACATGTCCTAGAACCTGGGGAGGTCTCAGAATGATCAATCTCAAGGACTACATCCATTGAAAACCCTCCTTTCATAGTGACAACCCAGCAACGTGGCTCTGTGACTGATCTTCGAAGGGATGAGATGGAATTGAAATTGATGCTATCCCCCATTGCTGAGCTCCCCATGATGGCCATGCATAGCTTGGCCTTCACCCACAACCAGACAGACCTGAGGGATGTCTTTAGAAGTTTTATGGATGTTCTCCAACCCCAGGGAGAACATGAGGTTCTGGAACTTCTGACCCTCAGGGACAGGGTATCCCCAACCATGGTGAGAGTTGGTGCCAACCATGGAGCTAGCGCTGGTGCTGCTGCTTGGCTGGGGGTTTCACCTCCTGCAGTAACTGTGTAGCAGGTCAGCTAGGGCTGAGGGAGGGGGACAGGACAGGGCTAGCTCCTCCCCCAGCCACCACCCTAGAGGAAGCCTATTAGTTTCATTGCCTTTTTAACTGTTTTCTGATCCTCTTCTCATATTTAAACTCTGAGAGTCACTACTGAGGGACACCAGTGAGGGGTCATACTAGTTCTTTCTTGTTTTTTGGTAAGAGAATGAACTCTTGATACCTCTGGGGCTGTTACTGGTTAGCTGCTCCAACAAAATCTGACTAGGCCTGCTCTGCTCCTGACCCGAGCCCACTCTGTGGTGGCCTCTTCCTCTCATGCACCGGTTATAGGGAGGGCAACAAGTGGAATGCTGGTCATAACCTCCTTGTCTGTGATGTTCGCGTCAAAGAGAAAATCTGCTGGCCCGGATTTCCGAGGAGGAGGAAAGAGAGCTCAATAAAATGTTGGTTTCAAGTAAGGCTTTTGTGGAGATTGACCAACTGATTTTAAAATATAAATGGAAATGCCAAAGGGCAAGCTTAGTCATGATAATCTTGAAAAAGATTAACAATTTCAACTTGCTATAAAATTACGGTAATTAAGACAATGCAATATAGGCACAAAGATTTTTTCCACTTACACTCTGCCATCACTCAACAATTTAAAGTGTACTTTTTTAAATGACTTTTTCTCTTAAGATTTTTAAAAATTTATTTATTTGGGATAGAGAGAATGAGCTCAAGCAGGGTGAGGGGCAGAGGGGGGAAACAGACCCCACTGAGCAGGGACCCCGATGTGGGGCTTGATCCCAGGATCCCAGGATCATGACCTGAGCTGAAGGCAGACGTTTAAATGACTAAGCCACCCAGGAGCCCTAAAGTGTCTTTAAAATACTTAAAATATAGAAGTAGAAGTTAAATGTAAGTTGGAATGAAAATTAAAAATGGGGGGGACATGACATAAAACCAGGATCTGAGAGATTTGGTGGGACTGTGGCTCTGATGTGGTGGTCTGTAGACCCCCCACCGAGAAACATCACACTTCTTTGGTCTTCAGGCTATTTAAGCCAGGAATGGGTGGACAGTCAGTTATTAACTGTCTCCACTTCTATTTAACCTTTATCTCCTTTGGAACTCCAGCCAGATACAAAGAGTAAAGGTGAAGCTTTGCTGAAGCCCCATCTTCCTTCCTCCATGGATGGAACCACGTGCCACCAGGGGAAGAAGGTGGACTATGGTGTTGAACTGCAGAACACTGATGGTTGCTTCAGCCCCAGAGGTGTGGTGGATTTATTAGCAGACAGATAAAAAAGAATGAGGGTTCACAAGCTATGGGAGAGGTATCTGATTCTTGGTTGAGGTAGAGGAACTCTCAGTAGCATTCACACAAACCTACATGCTGAGAGGATTGACAGATCTATGCTGGGAGTACTCAGCTCAAAGAAAGAAGACATTCAGATCTGCTCCCCAAAACTCCTCTTCCCCAGACCACCTGTCCACACCAGTGGTGGTAATCCATTCCTCTACTTTTCCAGTCACTGGTTCATGGATGGTCAGGACTAAGCCAGCATGGACCAGTGAGTTGCTAGAAGTTTGCCTAGTGCTACTGTGTAAAACCAGCCAGTCTTTTGCTCCACGTGGCTCTGAACAAGGCAGGATGTCACCCAGCTACTGCTGGCAGCCATCTTACAACCACAAGAGGAACCAACAACTGGGGGTTGGAGCTGGTGCTGAGGCATCAGACCAGAAAGATGAAAAGTACCCAAATGACTGATGGCATCACTGGCCCACTGAATCGATCCAACCTGAAACCCACGTCCTACTGCTAGATGCACCACTACGAATATCTTCTCTTTTCTAAGCCAATTTAAGTCAAGGTATTTGTTAACTTGTAACAGAAAGTAACCTCACATTTAAAAAGAAAAAAAATGCTTATGAAATAAAAAGAAATCTGCTTAAGAACAAGGTTTTGGCCTGGTAGTCAGGACGTGAAGGGTAGGAAAGATAAAATATGCTCTGCTCTCAGAAATGGCATCAGACCCACATAGAGAAGACAAGCCCAGAACCTCAGAAGCAGCCAGAGCTTTGAAAGATCCAGGTGGAACTTGAAGGAAGTGTGGCCTTCATGAAAAGTTCCAGAGGCCTTTTCATGACATGTTTCTGCTCCCACAGGGACAGCTCTGATTATCCAAAGCTTGGACCACTCAGAAACAGAGGAAGATTTGGGACAGCAAGTATCTTGGTCCTTACTGGACCACGGAGGTAACCATCTTTGTCAGCTTCACCAAAAGCATCCCTATTGAGGGACGAATCTGAGCTGAGACAGAGGTTTTATAACCCAGAGCACGAGGCTCCCTGGGCCTGCAGAATTCAAGGCAGTGAGAGGGTAGCTGCAGAAAGTCTGGGCTTCCTCTTGTGGACGAGAATTGGAAGCAAAGAGCAGAAAGGAGCCTGGGAAATGTGGGAGGGGGGAACATTCACTCCCAGTTCCCAGTGTCTCCTTCCAGGAGAGAGACACTGGTCAGCACAACATTCCTGGTCCCTCACTGCCCCCTCTTCCTTCCCATGAAAGGTAAGTTCTTAGATGTTTCTGGAGAAGATGCATGGACTATAAGGTGTGGTCTCTTCTTGCCTGTCTCTCTGGAGCCATCCTGGGGACACAGAGGAGGCCTCTAGGCCTCTAGGTGTGGGTGCTGTGACAGCAGGCCCTGCCTGGCAGCAGTGAGGTCCCTAATCACGGTGCCCAGTATGAGGAAACTCATTGCCGTGACACATCTCCCAATCTAGTTTTGATTCATAATAAAGTTGATGTTATGATCTCCAGCTACCTGACTCCTTCTCTCTCTCTCTCTGTTAAGTGGCTTTGAAATATAACATGTAAAGGGCCTTATTATGGGATCCCCCTAAGTCCCCCACAATAGCCTTGTTACAAATGAAACTGCCTCCCTGGACAGGTCCAACACTGACGCACCATCATGTGCCAGAACACAGAGTTCAGAAGGCAAATAGAAATCCAGAGGTTTTAAATATCTAGTGTGGATTCTGCATGGAAAAGGGGAGTCCCAAGGAGCCCAGGGGATACTATCACTGAAAATTTACAAAATTGGCAAGAAGACAAATGTCACTTTCTGAAAAAAAGAAACCATTGAGATACACAGATTTCCCCCCAGGATGTGGGTAACATAGCACCACAATCAAGCTTCAAGAGGGAAATGCCCAGTTAAAATTAAGTTCTGTAATGTGCTCTCAACACTGACAGGTGACTTTTCTTGCTTCGATAGTTTGATGTCTCTCTTCCCCACATCCCATATTAGGAGAAGTCTTTGCTACAGTCTGTGAAGATAGGGGTCCTGGGATCAGGGCATTGTCACAGATTATACATTGCTAGCATGGCTACAAATTAGTTTATGGGTTTTTTTTGGGGGGGTGGGATGGAACCAGATTTGTGATAATAATAATAATAACATTATTATTATTAATTATATTCTTATATTTATATAATTACATTCTTACTCTTATTATTAATTCTTATTATTCTGCTAACCCACTTGCCTCTTGGAATTAAGAGATATGGGACACATAAGCGGCCCAGGGTTGGACACACCTAGGTTGGCAGTGTGAAGGGGAGTACAGACCACTGTGGCCAGAGCAGTGAGAATCTGGACTGCCCCCAGTCCTCTGCAGCTAAGTCTGAGCACAACAAGGACATTGGCTGAAGAGAACTCTGGGGCTATAATTTCTTTGGGAGACTAGCCTAAAAACCAGGGAAGATTTCATTGTTGTTCTTTAACCTTACTATGGGACTTAATAATGGGAGGGGATGTCAGGAAAGATAACAAAATAGGAAACGCCAGGAATCAGTCTCTTTGCTCAGACAGCAATCATACTAGCATACTAGTGGTCTGAAGTCACCACTTCCACACTCTGGAGTATATCTGAATGCTTGCAGCTTCCAGGAGAAAGTGTGACCAGGAAAGTGTGGCTAGCTTTGGCCAGTTTCTGCCTCTAGCACCGCAATAGCTATCTATCCTCCAGATCCAAGCCCAGTAGTAGGCAGCTGTGCCCACATTTCTAGAATGGCTTGTTGCAGCCAAGGTGACCAATAAGGAATTGGTCCTCCAAATATTAGAGTTCTGTATCCTGATTGCTGATGACAGCTTTTCATTGCTGAGGTGTAGGCACAGAAACAGGTAGCCATTACTGCAGTCTCAATAACTGGGGTGTTTTCCTGGAGACTTAATGGAGCTGCACCCGGTTTTTGGTTTGGTTGGGGTTCCCCCCCCCTTTCTTCCCTTTTGGAAGCCATTTATGATTCAGACCTTCAAAAGTAACTATAAACAAGGGAATTTAGAAAGCCACTGTGGGGTGCTGGGTTGGTTCAGTCAGTTAAATGCTCACCTTTGACTCAGGTCACGATCTCAGAGTCCTGAGATGGAGGTCTGCATCAGGCTCCCTGCTCAGCAGGGTCTGCCTCTCCTTATCCCTTTGTGCTCAGACTCTCTCTCTCAATAATAAATAAAATCAAAAAAGAAAGAAAGAAAGAGAGGGAGGGAGGGAGGAGGGAGGTAAGGAAGGAAGGAAGAAAGAAGGAAAGAGAAAGCCACTTCACATCTGTCCAGGGACAGATGCAGAAAAAACCTGAAAAGACCCTAAGCTTTCTCTTCAGGCTGATCCACATCCCAGAGTTGTATGCCAATAATTAAAAATATATATACTAAGGAAGCAATTCCATCTACAAATCATCCAAAAGAAGTAAATACTTCAAAATAAATCTAACTAAGGAAGTTAAAGGCTCCCATGGTATGTTGGAAACTACCAAACATTGCTGAAAGAAAGAAATTAATGAAGTCCTAAATAAATGGAAAGAAATCCCATGTTCATGGATTGGAAGACTTCTTTTTTAAGATTTTATTTTTTCATTTGACTCAGAGAGAGAGAGCATAAGAAGGGGGAGCAGTAGGCAGAGGAAGGAAGAAGACGACTCCCCACTGAATTGGAAGCCCAATGTGGGGCTCCATCCCAGGACCCTGGGATCATGACCTGAGCTGAAGGTGGACACTTAACCCACTGACCCACCCAGGTACCCATGGATTAGAAGACTTAACATTTTGTGATGTCAATGCTACCCCCCAAAAATCTATTGGTTCATCAAAATCTCTATAAAAATTCTGAAAGCCTTTTCACAAAAATGGAAAAACTGATTCTCAAAATTATATGGAATTGCAATGGATCCTGAATAGCCAAAACAATCTTGAAAAAGATTTAAGTTAGAAGAGTCACAATTCCCAACTTTGAAATGCAGTACAAAGCTACAGTAATTGAAACAGTATGGCACTGGCATAAGAACAGACATATGGATCAGTAAAATAAAATAGACCAGAAATAAACCCTTATAAATATGATCAGTCAGTTGATTTTCAACAAGGGCACCATGATCATTCAATGAGGAAAGGATAGTCTTTTCAGCAACAGATGTTGGGAAAATAGGATATCCATATGTGAAAATCCCCATATACAAAAATTAACTCTAAATAGATCAAAGACCCAAAACTAAAAGGCAAAACTACAAAACTCTTAGAGGGAAACTTTGGGGAAAGTCTTCATAACACTGGATTTGGCAATTATTTAATGGATATGACACCAAAAGCACAGACAACAAGAGAAAATAGAGAAATTAGACTTCATCAAAATTAAGACCTTTTGTGCATCAAAATATATGCTCAAGAAAGTGAAAAGGCAAACCCACAGCTAACATCATACTCAACAGTAAAAAGCTAAAAGGTTTTCCTCCAAGATCAGGAACAAGACAAGGATGCCCACTCTCACCACTTTCAACATAGTACAGGAAGTCCTAGCCATAGCAATCAGACAAGAAAAGAGAATAAAAGGCATTCAAATTGGTACAGAAGCAGTAAAACTGTCTCACTATTTCAAGATGACATGACACTATATATAGAAAACCCTAGAGCCTCTATCAAAAACTATTAGAACTAATAAATTTAGTAAAGTTGCAGGATACAAAATTACTCTACAGAAATCTGTTGTGTTTCTATTCACTATAACACAGACAAGGAGAAAATAAGAAGATGACTACATTTAAAATTACATCAAAAAGAATAAAATAACTAGGAATAAATTTAACCAAGGAGGTGAAAGATCTATACTCTGAAAACTCTAAAACATTGATGAAAGAAATTGAAGATGTTATAAATAAATGGAAATACATGCTAGGCTTATGGATTGGAAGAAATAGTATTATTAAAATGTACATTCTACCCAAAGCAATCTACAGACACTGTAATCCCTATTAAAATACCGACAAAATCTTTCACCTAACTAGAACAAATAATCCTAAAATTTGTATGGAACTGCAAAAGACCCCAAAGAGCAAAAGCAATCTTGACAAAGAAGAAGAAAACTAGAGGTACCACACTCCCATATTTTAAACTATCCTACAAAGCTATAGTAATCAAAACAGTATGATATGGGCACAAGAAGAGACACATGGATCAATGGAACAGAATAGAGAGCCCAGAAATAAAGCCACACATAGAAGGTCAGTTAATCTATGGTAAAGGAGGCAAGAATATACAATGGGGAAAAGAAAATCTCTTCAATAAATGGTGCTGAAAAAACTAGACAGACATACGCAAAAGAATAAAAGTGGGACTACTTTCCTACATCATATACAAAAATAAACTCAAAATGGATAAAAATCTAAATGTAAGACCTAAAACCATAAAACTGCTAAAAGAGAACACAGGCAGTAAACTCCTGGACATTAGTCTTAGCAACTATTATTTTTGGATCTGTCTCCTCAGGCAGAGGCAACAAAAGCAAAAATAAACAGTCAGGACTACATCAAACTAAAAAGCTTTAGCTTAGTGAGAGAAACCATCAACAAAATGAAAAGACAACTTACTGAATAGAGGAAGGTATTTGCAAATGATATATCCAATAAGAGGTTCATATCCAAAATACGTAAAGAGCTCATACAACTCAAAACCAAAACCAAAACCAAAACCAAAAAATTAAAAATTAAAAAAAAATCCATTTTAAAAATGGGCAAAGCACCCGATAGACATTTTTCCAAAGAAGACATACAGACTGTCAATAGACACATGAAAAGATGCTCATCAGGGAAATGCAAATCAAAACCACAGTGAGATATCACCTCACATCTGTTAGAATGGTCTATATCAAAAGGACAAGAAATAAGTGTTGGAGAGGATGTGGAGAAAAAGATAATCTCATGCACTGTTGGTGGGAGTGAAAACTGGTGCAGCCGCTCTGGAAAACAATATAGAGATTTCTCAATTAAAAATAGAAATACCGGGGCGCCTGGGTGGCTCAGTGGGTTAAAGCCTCTGCCTTCGGCTCAGGTCATGATCCCAGGGTCCTGGGTTCGAGTGCCGCATCGGGCTCTCTGCTCAGCAGGGAGCCTGCTTCCTCCTCTCTCTCTGCCTGCCTCTCTGCCTACTTGTGATTTCTGTCTGTCAAATAAATAAAATCTTAAAAAAAAATAGCAATACCATAGGATCCAGCAATTCCATTTCTAGGTATTTAGAAGTTATTATTATTTGAAGAAAACAAAAGCACTAGTTCAAGATGATATTTGCACCCTTTAAAGTTCACTGAAGCATTATTTACAGCAGCCACAATATACAAGCAACCTAAGTGTCCATCAATAGATGAATGGATAAAAAAAATGTGGTATACACACACATAATGGAATTTATACAATGGAATATTACTCATCCATAAAAAGAAAGAAATCTTGCCATTTTCAACAACATAGATAGATCTAGAGGGTATTACATTGAATAAAATAAGTCAGACAGAGAAAGATGAGTCCCACATGATTTCATTATATGTGGAACCTAAAAAACAAAAAACAAAGCTGTTTTTCACAGTGGCTGAACCACCTTACAAAAACAAGGGAACAAGCAGAACAAAACAGACACAGACTCATAAATACAGAAAACAAGCTGGTGATTGCCAGAGGGGAAGTGTGTGGGGAGGGCGATGAGCAAAATAGGGGAAGAGGATTAAGAAGTAAAAACGTCCAGTTATAAAATAACTAAGTTGTGAGGAAGAAAAGTACAGCATAGAGAATGTAGGCAATAATATTATAATAACTTTGTAAAGTGACAGGTGGGAACTACACTTATTATGGTGAGCATTTCATAATCTATAAAAATGTCAAATCACTATGTTGTAGACCTGAAACTAATATAGCATTGTATGTCAACTGTAATTAAAAAATAAAGGGGCGCCTGGATGGCTCAGTGGGTTAAAGCCTCTGCCTTGGCTCGGGTCATGATCACAGGGTCCTGGGATCGAGCCCGGCATCGGGCTCTCTGCTCGTCGGGGAGCCTGCTTCCTCCTCTCTCTCTGCCTGCCTCTCTGCCTACTTGTGATCTCTCTCTGTCAAAATAAATAGATAAAATATTTTTTAAAAATAAATAAATAAATAAATAAATAAATACTTTCTAGATAAGAAAAAAGAAAAGAAAGAAAATGAAAAGACAACCATAGAGTGGGAAAAAACATCTGCAAATCATTCTCTGATAAGGAGTCCATATTTAGAATACATAAAGAACTTTGGAAGCTTAACAACAACAACAACAAAAAACTGCAAATAACTCAAGGCAACATGAACGAACAAGTAAATATTTCTCCAAAGAAGATATACAAATGATCAACAAGGCCATGAAAAGATGCTGGACATCATTAATCATTATGAAAATGTAAATCAAAACCACATTGAGATACCACTTCATACCTACAAGGATGGCTGTAATAAACATTTTTAAAAGAAACAAAACCCACACAGAGACAATAACAAGTATTGGCGAGGGCATGGAACGACTGAAACCCTGCAGCACCGCTGATGGAAATGGAAGGTGGTCCAGGCCCTCCTCCACCTTCCACCCCGTGCTGCCCTAGCCAGCCCACCTCTCCCTAACTTCCTGACCCCAAGACCTCCCAAATTAGGGACCTGATACCAATGGGTCCTTCAGGAACCTGCTTCAGCCTTCTGGGGCGATGGTTCTCATCAGGAGGTACAGAGCAGAATGAAAGCAAAGAAACCACTGTGGGGGCGTTATTCTAAATTTTGCAGGTGAATTTTAAATTTTAAATTTGCATTCCAGCTCCCCATGCTCTTCTTTTTTTTTTTTTTTTTTTTTTTTTTTTCAACTTTCAAGACTGTATTTATTTGTCTCTAGAAGGTAGCCCTGAGCTGGCCTTTTCACTTTTCATATTTGGGGGAGCCTGTGACTCAGGACTTCCACTTCTATGAATCTATCCACTGCCACCATCTGCCCAGAGCCTTTCCTCCTCATTCTTCAAGCCCACAGTACAGCTGGCATGCTGGGTGATGTTTCTGGATAGGTCTCCAGCCAAGGGTATATGTGCCTCAGAAGGATTGTTCCTATAGTTCTGGTGATCCGGATTTTGTCTCTCAGAGTCTTTGGCTGCTTCCAAAACATCACTGAGAACTTGTATGTACTCAGTTGCACCTTTAAGGATATCAACTTTGCTAGGCTTTCTGCTTTGGGGAAGAAATGGCACAAGTGCCTTCAGTTTGGCAAAACCACGGTTGAGATTTTTTATCCTCTC